>NDXB01021184.1:61892-75816 GCA_002631895.1 Agapornis roseicollis
GGCAGGATCATTGGACCTGGTGGTCACGCTCCTTTTGATGCAGCCCAGGATACGGTTGGCTTTCTGGGCTGCAAGCTCACACTGTCGACTCATGTTCATTTTCCCATCAACCACCAACCCAAGTCCTTCTCCTTAGGGCTGCTCTGAATCACTTCTCTGCCCAACCTGCAGCTGTGCCTGGGATTGCTCTAACCCAGGTGTAAGACCTTGCACTTGGCATGGTTAAACTTCATGAGGTTGGCATCAGCCCACCTCACAAGCGTGTCAAGGTCCCTCTGGATGCCATTCCTTCCCTCCAGCGTGTCCACCGAACGACACAGCTTGGTGTCATTGGCAAACTTGCTGAGGGTGCACTCAATCCCACTGTCCATGTCAGTGACAAAGATGTTGAACAAGACCGGTCCCAACACCGATCCCTGAGGGACACCACTCATTACTGGTCTCCAGCTGGACACTGAGCCGTTGACCACAGGTCTTTGCGTGCTGCGGCCATCCAACCAGTTCTTTATCCACCAAGTGGTCCACCTATCAGACTGATGTCCCTCCAATTTAGAGATCCTTCTTGTTTTACATTGGGTACAATTAAAAGGCAGTGATTACCATATATTGTATGGAACATAGTTATTTAAAGTTTTGGAAATGACTCAGCTAGCTGGTTACTAATGTTTTAAGGAGCAGCCTGTATGAATATACATTGAGAAAATCTAAGTGGAAGCCAAAAGGTCCAATGGAGATTTCAAAACAAAATTTTGATGACTAATACTATGATACATTTTAGATACTGTTAGTCTCAGTGTTCTGACCAGAATGTGGTTTTGATTATTTATGTTCTGTTTCTTTCACATTCCCTTCTATATTTTGTATTTAACTGTTGTAGCATTTGGCACTGCCTGTCTTAATCCATTTTAGTTGTGATGTAGCAATTCACATAGCACAGCATTTTCCTCCAGGGGCATAAACAACATTTCACTGTGTAAATTGACAGAAGGGAGGACAGTTATTCCCATGGTATGCATACAGTCCATAAATGAATCCTTCTGAATAAGAGATGCACTGTAAGTGTAAGATCATTATCAAGACTGTTATAAAAATCTGAGTGCTGCTTGGAGAGTCTTTAATACACTTCTGATACTCTTTCCTTGCTGGTAGTTCAAAGTTGTTCAGTACTTTTTCTGCTCATCTTTGTTCATAATGTTTTGAGGTTTTATTTAAAGAGAATAAGCTGAGAATCCTGGCTCCCACAGCACAAGTTGGCCCCAGAGCCTTTCCAGTAGAAGCTATTAGCTGTTATAAAACCTGTGTTGATCAAAGCAGCATGCAAAGAATATACCACTATTTAAAGTACTTTGTAAGTTTGGCATATAATTCCTCAAAGGATGGAATGGTATTTAGGCATCATGCCTAGTGAACGATGATAATAAGTGACTGTCTGAGAATACCAGTCAGTGATGTCTCAAATTATCATGATCTATAGCAAGATAAGTTTCAGCATATAGCTAAGTCTTATGGGAAGTATTAGTTCTTCTACTAACTTGTTATGTTGTCTTTTGACTCCTTCCTATTGCCCTTTTCTGCATTTTTTTTAATTTCTGTTGCTGCTTTTTGTTGCTTCCTGCCTCATAACTAAAGCTGCTGGAAACTCATTCCTTCCTGGCAACTGGAATCAAAAAAAAAAAGATGGGCTTCAGCTCATACTCAAGCTGCCTGCCTCAAGGACTGGAAACTCTGGGTGAATGCTGTTACATCCCACAACTGGGAGAGAAAGCAGGCTTGCTGTTGCCCCTGTCCTTGAAAGTCTGAGTCCCTGCATCCTCCAAATAGCCTAATACGCTTGCTGACCATGGGAGGGAACGGGCTCTTTATACCAGAAGTGTGCTCTCTCCCCTTCTCACCTGTACTACCACAGATCTTGTAGTTTCAGCAAGACCCATTGATCTCAATAAATGAAATGCTTTTCAGATCTATTCCTGTTATATCACCCATGATTTCTGCTTCCACTATTTTCTTCCAAAGTTTTGTTCAGAACTCCAGCTGGAGGCAAAACCTGATGGTCAGGTAATTGTGGATATTTGGGCTTAACACTGCATGTTCTTTCTGTTTTTCTTCCAAGTGCTATTCATTATACAATCCTTCGTACTTTATAGTTCTTTCCTTTGAAGTCCTATATGTGACTTATGGAGATTAATGTAATTGGTGTGAGCCTGCTCTTGTGAAACAGGTAGAAAGTTGATTCCACAGCTTTACAGATAGTAAAAGAACAGCATAGTTGCACAGCCAGGGCATGAACTGACTTTTAGTCATGTGCTCTAACTGTAGGGCTAATAGCAGCATCTTTGTGATCTCTTAGGAAAGAGATGTCATGTTTAACCTGGCTGCTGCCTTTATCTTGCGTAGTCTCCATTTCAAATAGCAACATTTAGTGTCTTCAATAATCTTATGGTGTTTTGTTGTGACTGCAATGGTTCTCAGTTTTCCCTGCTACACAGTTCTTAAGTACGCTGTTTCTATTATATCTTTCATACCCCAAGAAGGGATTGCATGTCCAAAAGCTTAGTCAAGTTTTTCAAAAAGCTATACCTGACAGTCAAATAAGTTACATTGACCTACAAGCTTTGTCTTGTCCTTAGCTACAGAATTCTTTAAGTATTCTGGCAGAATGCTGAACAGGAGTTTCAGACTTGGCCATTAATTTTACATTAAATGCCCAATGATGAAAGACATGTTAGTAGTCAGAATCTGCCAGGTGGTTTTAAGTTTCAGACTTTCAGTTCTGTTGAGAGGACAAGGTAGGGCAGTTTTTCTGGTGATAAAAGAACATCTTTTTATCCAGCCTAGTCCCCAGTTACAGCAATTTTGGACTTTTCACAAGTAGTTAAGTTGGGAAAAAAACAAAGATTAAAAGAAAAAAAAAAAGTAAATTGTGTTCTTGCTCCTGCAGACTCTGAGCTGGTGATGAATGAATCTTCAGAGGTTTAAAATTCAGTCCAAATGAGCATCCAGCACTTGAGATTGCTATCAGATACATATATGAACCACTCATATCAAGGGAGATCTTACGTAGGTTTACCATCCTTTGCTGTTAGGCTGAAATAGTGTGAAAACAACTTTTTTCATTACATCTCACTATTTTTTGTATCAGAAGAGAAATATGAAGTAAGCTGACTGAACTTTGGGAGGTTTCTTTAACACACTAGGCTCATTTCAGTTTAGAAAGACCAAGAAAATACAGAGATTTCCTGTTTATTCAAGTTATTTTGTCTTTTCCCACGTTGGTTGGACAGAAGTCCAGAATTTAAATACCTGACTGTGTTTCTGAGCAAAAGAGTGTTCTTTTGCTCAGAGACACAATAACAGGCATTTCCAGTATATGCTTATTACCACTTGTGCATAAAGATCAGCCAAATGTTAACACTGCAACCATTTTGCAGTCATTTGCAAAACATGAATTATTTCTTCTCACTTCAGTGTGTCATTGTAAGTAATTGATATTGGAGAATAACATTCCACTTTTAATTTAACTAGGTCCATTTAATTCTGAGTCCTTGCTGGAATGTAGCTTAAACAATGAACGCATCTTATGGAAATATACAACAAGAAAATAACATGTGCTGCACTGTGTTGGCAACCACCAGGGCTAATGAGTGGTTGTCAATATCAAAACAGATGTCTGTTTACAGTTAAAAAAAATAATTCTTTACCAGTTTAAGTAAATTCCTAAATTAATTTAACTCTTGTTTGCTGTCTGTGGTTCAAATTGCTTTGCTATGATGGAAGTGTTGGTAGACTGAAAGCTTTCTGTTCCCCTTAAGAAGTCTCACTTCAATGTGACATTTAAGATGTCTTGTGGAATCTACAAGGACAGTTTGATTTGATGAGGATTATCTTGTAAGTAGGAGAAAACTTTCATCATTTGCTGAGTATAATCATCTTCTTAGGAGCATTACAGTTCAGAATGCTGAAGTGGAAAATGAATGTTTAAAGGAAAGAACACAAAATGTCATATACAATCAAGTGAAATAAAATAGAAGCTACTTCAGTGCACTCCATACTTCACATTCTTAGCAATCCTCAGCCTCTAGGTCTTGCATCCTCTTATATCTACCCCACTTCCTAGTGCTAACAATGTAGGTACCAATCCTCAAAACAATGAACAAACAGCATGCAAGGCCCATAGGCCTCACTGGAGAGGCTTTAAAATCAGTTCCTTCTTCCTCTTGAGATACGCAGTTCCTTTAAACCTTTCTTGGTTATCCAGGTCTCTATTAGGAAAGTTCATTTTCAGTGAGGACTGACCCAGCAATGCCAATTCTAGATTATTTCCCTGAATTTATAGAGATTTTTAGCCTTGTGACAGTGTCTCTAGCCTGTCAAGTTTCACAGCTGCATGTCCACTTTCATGCAGATGTATGCATTAGACAATGTGTTTTCAACATATTCTTTCATAATGGTGGCATTAATACTGAATAACCTCATCATGACATACATTCTACGTACATTTTCTTTCCTCCAGCACTTTTACTCCAAAGTATTTAAGAAGATTAATTGATTTTTCAGAATGAATCAGAAAATTACATGTTGTGTTTTATCTTTATCATACTCAGAAAATTAGTGTTACAACATGTAACACTAATATAAATGACATATAAGTTAGACTGAATCCAGCACAGATCACAGAGTGGTGAACAATGCTCATTATTTAGTTTAGATTTATGGACATCAAGGGGAATTAAAAAGAAAATCTGTAGGTGTTACCAAGGCTTTTGCTGTTTTGTCAGGATAATCCCCAAGTATTGCGCATAGTTAAACAATTAAAGAGGTTAAAAACAGTGCACAAGCTTAGTATCGCTCCATGTAAGCAGTCTTTTACCCCTTGCACTGTGAAACCTTACTGGATTGCTATGTTTTCCTTACTGGAAAGTGCAATCTTTCATTTTGTAGCTGAAGTTTTATATGTATCTTAATTGTTTATTGTAGTTATGAACTCCTTACCGTAAAGGATTCTCAGTATGATGCCGAACCCAAACACATGAAGAAAACCCATGTGAGGATGTTTTTCCAAATGATTTTCGGTCTCCACAAAGTAGCTTTACCTGTACTACTGAACAGTTCAGAAATACGTATTTAGGAGTTTTTTACCCTCTGATCTTAGTCTGTAGCAAGCACGATGCACTGATTATCTTGTAGGGGCCGCTGAGCTTCTTATTTCTTTGATGCTTCTTGTGTTCATTTACTTCTGCACTGTATGTCCCAGCTAGCAACAGGAGCAAGGGAAGGGAGAGGGTACAAATGGAGAGAACTTTCTGTGCTAAGAAATGAACAAAGCCATGAATTATCTTTGATTCCATAATTACACTTTATGGTGCATGGGATGTGTGTAGAACCCTGGAAGAATTGTGGTGTGTGGAAAGTTGGTTTCTTTGGCTTCTCAGTCATTGCAATGATACACTCTGAAAACAGCCATGCAACTATTTTTGGTGTCAGATTTCCTTTTCAGCCTTGTTGTTCCTTAATCTTTTGCTGAGGTAAGTCATCAGGGGTTCCAGTCTATAAAAACACTTAAACACTTGTGTTCATGTAATTTTTATTCCTTTCACACAGTCAGATAAAAAATTGCTTCCTTCTCTTATACCTGGTAATAGCAAAGGCGCTTTACAGCCCCACTAAAGCAAAAAACAAGAGACAGAATGTGGCCTCTGCAGTGAGACTGAGCAGAAAGTTTGGCTCACTGTGTTCTGACAGGATGACAGAACACTCTCTTCTATTCCTGCCTTTTATTCATGTAGAATTGGAAGAACCTCTTTTCTGTATATTTTGGCCTGTTGAGATGGAGGGACAGATTTAGGCAGCATGTTTTGGGAGCAAAAAGATGTAGATCCCTCTTACGCAGTGGGAGCTATGTCTTGAGAAAGAAAGCTTCAGAAAGGACAGGAACAAGTGTTGGGGGGTAGTTGTTTAAACGTGCTGGTTTTACACAGAGGCTGAGTAGTTAACACAGTCCTTGGCAGTATTGCAGGTGAAGTCTAGAGCAGGGAGAGAAAAGCACATTCTATCATTATACAGCATTAGTGCATCTGTTACTGGGCTTCCTTGTCCTGTGCTGATGTGTTAATACACAAGGCAGAGGGGAGACAGTGGTGTAGAAAACTCATTAAGCCTCACAGAATAAATGGTAACCTCTCAAATTCACCCATTCAGGTGACTTGAGGTGACTTAATCACTCTTAATATACACAGGAAGATTTGTAGTAGGGTAGTTTTAATGAGCTCTAAGAGGGGATTGGACCAACTCATATTGGAAATAGAATGCCAAATTTTCTAATGGGATGGTAATTAACTCCTGGGACGTAGCAGTCGTGATGGATTTTGCATCACTTCCAAGACCTTAAATCTCATTGTGCACTACTCCACACAATTAGTTTTGTCTACAGCTCATTAAAGTGACTTGGGGATTGCTGGGTGAGGCTGTCTGCTCTGGCTAGACGAGTGCTTTCTGTTTTAAGCTTACCTGTAGTTGATGTAGTCCTTTTCTACAGAAAGTTCCAAGGTTCAATTTTATTGAAAGTACAAACTGCCTTTAAAATTGCAGATTGCTGGAGCTTGCATTGGCAGGAATGAAGATGCTCATTGGGGTTTTTCTCTAGGCAGCATTAGTTTTTTCACTGTGGTCTCTGCTAATCCTGGTCACCTATGTCTTCACTGGATCTCCAGTGAGACCTGGCAGATCACTATGTTCTTGCTATTGTTTTTCAGCAGCACTTGACCATGTGAGAGTGATTCCCTGCACTATAACACACCACTTAGCCCTAGTGGAGTGTCCTGTAAATTCCACTAATGCTGCCATGGTACTTTTAATGTGGCAGAATCCAAACTTCTTAAAACTGTATGTACAACTGTGGAAGGATTAGGTGCAGCTAATTCAGGAGAAGTTGTTCTACCCCATCTTCTGTAAGTGTGGATTCCAATTGACTTGTGTTCAGTGTGAAAGTGTATTTCTTTCAAAGCTGGCTATAACAAACTGAAGGCAAGTGCTGCAGTTACTTCAGCACACATAATTTACAGTGGTGTGGGAAAGTAGCCCCTTTCATCCCAAAAGAGATGGACATCTGTTGGACACATTCTTTTCTATCATACCTTTGTTAAACGGCATAAGTGGTTTATACTGATGTAAGTACAATATATCTGGTGGTCTCCCATAGATAGACTTGTGTTTGATAGGAGTGACCTGTCTCATGTCTCAATGGTGCAAGAGGAAGCACCAAGAAAATCAAAATCCTGTTTAATTTTGCAAGAGGGAATGTGTCTCATAGTGCCTAGACTGTCATCATCCCTCACGTGGCCTTTGTACTCGCTACACATCTGCTTCAGTTCTGCCTGATGTGCTGAAGAGATATCATCCACAAGATTGATGGCTCAGCTTCGTGAGTGAAGATTTAGGAAGGGCTTTACCCATGCTTACTACAAGCACGATGACCAAGGGCATGTGGGATATGCAGCTCTGGTTGGAAAAGGGTGCTTAGGCAATCAGGGTATGTCCTAACAGCCTGACAGTGGGTTTGTTAGGGGAGGCACAGCTTGCCCAGCACTGGTCCCACCCTTTACACCTGAAGTTTACCTGTCACAGCTTAGATAGCTAGGACAGTGACAGCAAAGTCCTCAGGTTGTAGGTTTTGTAACAGCGTCCTTCTCTTAGATGGAAGACCTTACAAGGCTAGACAAGCTCCATCTGCCTGGGTTTGAAGATAGGAGTTTTCTTCCTCCTGTGAGGAAGGCTTGTCTTTGCTAACAAAGATTCAGGAAGGGCTTTAACCCACACATTCTGAGCAAGACTGTCATCTCCTGGAGCAGAATTCACTAAGCGTTGGATTGTTCACCCACTAATAGAGAACAAGCATCCACAAGAAGACTCCCATCAATTCACTGGGCACAGAAGAAGTTCTGGTAGATCCAGAAGCAGTCAGAACCTGACCTTGGCTGAACTGGTCATGTAAAGATACCAAAGCATCTATTATTGTAGCAGGTTCAGTTGTATCTGTTCCATCTCACAGAAAAATAACTGTAAAGGGAATTATTTTATTAGCTATAACTTTAGTTAACCACTTTAGTCCCTGTCAGAATAATCTCGCCTATTTATGTGAGTGATTATAGTAAATAAATCTTTTAGTATTGTGGTTTCTGGACTAACTTGCTTGTGGTTCATTACAACAAGGTTTTTGTTTGTTTGGCTGTTGTAAAACCAGTGGTTTTTTTTGTCAGCTTGGTTTGGAGGAAATTATTTGTGGTAAAGTCCCCAACAGAAGGAAATGCATCGGTTCTCAAAGTTGTGTAAGGTACCTTCCCCAGGCTGCCCAGGATTACACAAGAGTGGTGCAGTTAAAAAGAAAAAGCATGTTCAGAGAAAGAGTCTCAAAGAGACCCTCGTCTTTCTTTTTAATGTAGTTCTGTTCCATGTTTTATTCAGTTCACATTTTAATCATGTTTCAAGACTGAAGTAGTCATTCAGAAGAGGAGGGAATCATCCATTCACCTTTATGGATATAGTGATATATGTTGTAGTTTCTGAGTTACCTGCCTCTCTGACTTACCAGTGGTCCCAGCTACAACCTAAGGAGGATATGTCCCTTACTGGATAGTCCTACTGTTCTTTCCCCACTGTGCAATCCCATCTGAACCTATCTGCAGTTCTCAGTGGGTGCATATCTACAATTGCAATGGAGTATGGCATTGAGATGCCAGAGCTGTAAATGAGTTGCACTGGTATTACCTCCTCTGTGCCTGTCCATGTGCAGATTATAGCTCTGAGAGGGTGAAACACCACCATCTTCATATTCCAACAAGGTATCCTGCAGTACTGACATGCCTGTACTGCATCTAGGTAGGCTCTGCTCTCTCTCTCCAGCACCTCTGCCCTCTGCTCCCAGCATGTGTTGTGGAAATGTGCCCTGACTACCTTGAGAGTTCTGATTTTCACATAGAACCCCAAGTTAAAGCAACAGTTTGCTCTTGACTTATTACGACTCACAAAGCAGACCATTAGTTCTTGAACAAAACATTTAGGCATAACCCCCCATTCTTTTAAGCATCCATAGCTTAGTAGTTAGTCCCCTGCCTTTCACTAGGGCTCTTCAAAGGCCAGCACCACAGAGTACTGCACACAGCTGGCTCTGCTTGTTGTGAGATCATTCCTGTTAATAGAGACTGACTGTCCTCAAACCAGTAGGTGTTATTCAACAGGGGCTTATGAATCTAGTTGAAATACTCCATGCTTTTTCTTATGAGGGGAGAATGCGACACTTCAAAAGACTTATCTTCCCTCTTTTGGTATAGAGGATTTACATTAATTAGTTCTCCCTGCCTTAAGTCTGTGAAGGGAGTAGATTTTTATCTTGCTTTTCCAGCTCTGTAGACAAAAAGTCCTTAGCTGTACGTATAGCTGTCAGAACATTCATACAGTACTTTTTGAGTTTTCCACAATTCTGGAGCATCTGTCACACTCTCACACAGTAAATATTGATTTACTGTATTATACCATAGACACTTTCTGCCAATCCATTCAATAATGGCTATTTAGGGTTTGATTTTTATCACACTAGCAAGCTTTTGAAGAACAGGGTAATGTAGACTACAAAAAAATTTTTCCTTCACCTTCAGCCAAGGAACAAGCAAAGATGTGTGCCTGTAGATAGCAAGTTAGACAAATGACAGAAATTGTGGTGTTCAGGACAAGGTTAGACAGAGCCTTGGGCAATGTGGTTTAGTGCAAGGTGTCCCTGTCCATGGCAGAGGTTGGAACTAGATGATCTTAAGGTCCTTTCCAGGCCTAACTATTCTGTGACTGTTAGAAATTGCAAGTTCTGTTCAGTTAATTGAGAAATAACCATTCAATCCTGCTGTAAAAGTCTAGTACTTTTAGGGTGGTGGTGTAGGATGGTTTGGTTTTTGACTCTGTGAGCTGGTTTGCCAGTTCTGGCTCCTTGCTAGCTCAGCAGCCACAAAACACAACCACCAACAATGTGGCTGTAGAAAAATCTACAGTGAGTTTTCCCATCAGGGACCATGAATACTGTGTCATGCTGCTTTCTGACAATGAATTCTGAAATGGTGTCTGGTGCCGCATACCTTTATTGTTTACTTCTTCCCTTTCTCTTCAGGAGAAAGTTTAGTGAAGGGAACTTTGTAGACTTATTTACACCTCAGTGCAGTGTGAAGGGGTACAAGAGCACCTTCTTCCTCTCAATGAAGCTGAAAGCTTCTTGACTTTTTTAAGTCAGGAAGGCTTTTGGGATCATACCTGCCTGCCCTGTGAACAACTTTTGGGGTGGACCAACAGGCTCAGGCAGATTAGCAAGAGAGCACTGATTTCAGAGGTGTTATAATCCCACCAGCTTCAGGAGAAAGCAAAGGAGGAGGGAAGAGAGAGTTCATACACAAGAAAAAACCCTGCAGTACAGTTTTGTGCTGGTTTAGGCAGCAGAGAGTGCACATTGGAGAAGTATAGTATAATGCCCTAATGGCAAAAAGTTATATGTGCAGCCCTGCCATCTTATTAAATATCAGCAAGTCCAAACACAAAATACAGTTCATATAAAGGGCTTTGCTGCCCTTGGAACTGCTTGTTTATGTTGAGACAATTGCAGTAATTCACTTCTGTGGAGGTTCTGAGAAAGAAGAAAAGCACTTCTGTCCATTTTGAGACTACAGGACACATCTGATGTTTTGATTTTTCATGTCACATACTCAGAGGATATGGAGGAGCTCCTCTGTTCCTGTGCTCTGTGAGGCCATCCAATTTTGCATCTGAGGTCCCTCAATAACCTCATTAAGGGATTTGCCACCTTGACAAACTGGTGAGCTCAATAGGACAGCAGAGAACTGTGAAGCAACACCCAAAATAATGAAATAGCACTAAAATCTTTGCCTGCAAGGAGTCTGACTGGTGAGATATTTAATATTTATTATGAATATTTACTTTAAATATATTGTACATCCATCTGCATAAAGCAGTAGTGCAATTGTGGAATGACACACCTGGGAGAAGAAGGAACTTGAGTGGTGTAAGACTTGAGCAGCACAAACCCTCCCAAAGGCTCCCAGGGAATGGTATAAGGAGGAGGAAGGGGGAGACCACAAAAGGGGGGAGGCTGGCATGATAGCACAACCTTGCATGCTCCCTTTCTAGTGGTCTTATTGACAGGCTGTCTCCAGGCTTCAAGCAGGCATCAGGAGACCCATCAAGAGTCTTTATGTGGAAGCCCCTGCTGCGTGCCCTCAGTGGCACAGTGATGATCCAGTGACCATAAACTGAGGTCTGGTTCCAAAGGGAGTGCCTTGGATTTGTTTCTTGTGATTGAACTACAATTGCAGCAGTTGAGACTTTCCCATGGTTGGAGCACTAGGAATGTCTCACTTTCCTATGTGTCTGCCTTAGTGTCCATTAACATGTGAGATCACCTGACTTCCTTTCCCTCAGTCATCATACTCTTGGTGGACTTCTTCCTTTACCCAGTGGCCTGTTTTGTTTTGTTTTGTTTATCACCAGCACTGTAAAATTTTGTTTAAATTGTGCAAGGCATTGGAAAGAGATGTGAAGGGCAGGCAATACACATAGAAAGCCGGACTCAAAATGTAAACTAGATAGATGGTTTTTGAAACTGGCAGTGGATAGTGCAAACTTCCTGTGTGTCAACAGTTAAGAAATAAAACAAAGAACAAAGATAGGGAAATAACATAAAACATCTCTTTGGAAGAGTGCAGTTTAGTGAGAGGCAGTACTGTCAGCACACAGTGGCTGAGACCAATATATTTTTGTGCCCAGTTTTTCTTCTTGCTGTTTGATGTGTTATCTCTCTGGGACAGCACCATACTCCTATTTCAGCTCATCGCAATGACATCATGGAGCTCCTCCCAGAGGTGCTGCTCTCTAGTGTGGTATTGTGCAGTGTTTGCCTTCCTTGTTTTTAACCACTTTCATTGTTTCTGTGCGCTGGACTTTCTTCTTCAGCCATTTCAAATTGCTACAAGGATAAATCAAGGGTATTTGAATAATGGATATTTGATGTGGCTTCCCACAGGAAGCAATGGCTGCTTCTGGTATCTGAAAGGGGACATTAAAAATACTCAAACCACTGGAAGGACAATAAGCATGGTTTGGATTCCAGTTTATTACCCAAATAATGCCATTTAGTGCTAGATAGGAAACAATTAGGAAGTGTTAGCTCAAATGTCCAAACTACCAAAAGTTCTTCCACCAGCTGGCACTCTTGTAGACAATTTCTTCATTTGATCTGTCTGCTTACTGTTCATATTGTGCCTGTTGGGTAAGAAGAGACTGTCAGCTTCATTAAACTATCACAAACATCACTTGTTTTTTAATGGAAAGAAAATAATTCAGTAAAATTTATAGTTTGATTACTCAGCAAAACCAGTATAATGCTTGGTATTTACAGACAATTTCTGGTGACTGTCCAGCAAATCAGAATCTTGTTAGAAAAACATTATTATTAATAATGATCCCTTATTAGCATAACTTTGAGAAAGAAAAAGGTCAATACTTTTCCTCTGAGAGTTGGCTCAGGAAGTAATATATTCTGATTGTGTATCTGAGTACAACAAACTCAGATATTACCTAAACAATTCTTTTTACAGATTATAGTTGTGCTGGAAATATGCTTACTTTATTATCTATAGTTCTGGTCTGCAAGCCTAGCATACTGTAAACTGTTGCTCTGATGACTGTCAGCAGTTCTGTTGCAAATAAAATACTGGATTTGTGAGAGTTCTTACTGAAAGTTTATTTGAAGTTTTATACCAAAGGGTCAACTTAAGGTATATAGTATTAAAACCCCCCTTTGTTTCTAAATGTCATATAGGAATAAAAAAACCCCAATATTTGTTTTCCTTCAACTTAATTTTCATATAGGAATACTATTTCAGAATGCCTCCCATTCATGGCACTTTTTTCTGCTAGTTGTCTTTGGGGTTTCTGGATGTGAGGGCTGTGCTTTGGGCTGGATATGCGTAACAGTTCCTTAGGGCTAGTGAGTTCCATTACCGCACGCACACATTCCTAATCACGTTGAAGTGACAATAAATACCAGCTTGATTTAATTATTTGCATCTGCCTACTAATATTTCAGTCCATTTGGAAGAAGCCACCTGTGGGATATTTTTCATTCCTTTCTTGTACGTGACAAATATGGATAGATAATCCAAAGGGCTTCAAAGAACTGGTCAGGGAATTGCTTATTTTCCTCATGAAAGGATTTTGATAAATGAAAATGCTTGATTTTTATGAAAATCAAACAACCCCAAAAGGTCACAAGTCCCAAAACTATGTAGGGATTTTCTTTATGAGAAAAAACACATCTAAACCAGATCTTTTAATTAAAAGTCCTGTATTTTTACCTTTTACCAATGTAGTTTCTTTAGTTTTTTTGTTTTGTTTTGGTGGGTTCAAGCAAACTTCAGTTTCTGGTTTTCTTTCTATGAAAAAATGTATTCACATATCTTGAAGTTTGTTTGTTGAGGTATGTTTTATAAGGTTATAGAACTGATATTTTTCTAGCATTAACTGAAAGGGGGATGCTTAATATTTTTTAAAAACTGAAGGCAGTTTAACCAAGTCATGGAAATAAAATCCTTTGTCAGAGACTAAGTGTGGGTATTTTTAGATCAGGAGGAAAATGTTTTGGATATGTATGAACTTCAGTATTTCTAAGACATACTGTCTGGTTTGCTGACTAAAAATTTCCAAACCACTATAATAAACTGGAAGATTTAGTTATGCTGTGTGGCATCTCTGTGAGGGTATTTTATTCCTACACCATGAAAAAGAACCCAAAACCCAAGGTTTTTTTTTTATAAAAAAAGGAGAGAATATAATGTGTTTTATGGGACAATACCCCCCTTCCCCCCCAAAAAATGCCAAA
>NDXB01021184.1:75973-135514 GCA_002631895.1 Agapornis roseicollis
TCCCCCCCAAAATAGCCAAAAAAAAAAAAGAAAATCTATCTAAAAGACCTAGGGACATATGACAAAAAATATAATATGTTAAGACATTTCTCTACCTTTGACTGTGATAGTTGAATTGCTTGGTCAAAGTGAAAGGAGAGAGGGTGAGTTCAGCAAAATAGGATTAATAGACTCAGTATGCTAACAAAGTTTGGAGCCTACGTGGAAGAATACAGGAATAAATGGAAACTATTAAACACTTAAAGGCTTATACTTTCATCTTGCTAAAGGGAGATAACCTTCTAATAAAGGTGAAGCAGGTTCCATGTGGTGGGGAATGCATTAGGGTGGGTGCACACAAAACTTTCGCTTCTCAAACTATGGCATTCATGGGAAGGCAACCTTGAACAGCTGAATCTACTTTTTAAAACTAATTTTTCACTACTAATACATATTTCTGGAAAGCATGCATTTATTTGCCTTTGCTGCCAGCAGCTGCTCACGCTCCAGAGCATGAGCCAGAGTCAGTGTTTAGACTTCTAGCCAGTATTTGCAGATGCTTTTCACTCCCTCAGTCTTGTGGGGCTTAATGGCTTCTCCCAGTGGTAAAATGCTGACCAACATGGCAGTAGAATCAAAGGGAAGGATTTACTGCTGATAGCCATGAAGGCATGGTTTGCATGATCTCAGATGAAGGTTGTTTGAAAGAAGGGAAGGCTAATCACATGAAGATGGATAGACCCAAATAAGAGAGGCATGCGTGTCTGCAAAAAAAAAAATTGAGATATGTTTGCCTTACTGTAAGGAAATCTAGGAGTTCCTAGAGGCCTGTCATGGGAGATGGTTTCCTCCATCTTTGTCCTACTCTGCAGCAAAAACTTAAAACATAAACAGGATGTAATGCATACACTCAATAAATGTAACCAGTTTGATCAGCCCTTTCAGAATGGGGCTCAGTACAGGGTGTAATACACTGACAAGAACAGGACAAATGGGGGGGTTGTGTTTTTATCCTAGCCTAATTGAGGTAGACACATCAGAACACTTTGACCTCTGAAGTCTTTCCTTATTTCAAGTCTGTTAATAATAATGAGGCTCCCAGGCAGAATGATCTCCTCTTTTCTGTCATATCTCCACTTTCTTCATCCATTCCTGGCTCCCTACCTCTCTGTTCTCTGCACCAAAAGCTCATTTACTTGTTTTCTTGCTGGCTGTTGCTGCTGGGGTTCACTTCCTTTCTGTGCATTTTCTTCAAAACCCTTGAAATGTCACATAACTCTATGTCCTGCTGAGGTGCTCTTGTCTTATTAATGTACCAATGGGTGTTTTTTAATGAGAAAACATGAAAGTATAAGCCTTCCTCTGCGCCTCCCCAGACTGATCATGAGAAATGGATGAATCTGCAAGACATGGGAATTCATTTTAAGTCTGTTTGGGCAAATATGCACAAATAAGAGCTTTTTCTTTAGGAAATGGTTTGAAATTGGCTTTTCCAAATAGCATGCTTTGACTAGGGCTCAAGGCTCTGAGGCTGGATACAGTATCCCCAGAGTAGTATGACTAACAAAATCCACTAATATGATAAAGGCAACACAGGTCATGGACGCTGGGACAGGCGCTTACATTACCTGTTCTCTCTGGCTTTCATCTCGGGGGTTAACAATTTGGAGCTCATATATATCCTCTAGCTCATGAACTGGGTGCCTACTCTCCACTACTGATGTCCCAAGGAAGTGATGTAGCATTGCCCCAGTGATGGGGACCAGGTTCCTCATCTCAAGGCTGGGCTTGTTTGTAGGCTGAGGTAGCAGACATCGCACCAGTGCTTTTGAAAATTTGGTAGGTGTTTGCTCACAGATTCAGGAGCTTCACTGTCAAGTCTTCCATGCCAAACTCTTGGTCTAAGTTGACATTTGCTTTGGCTCCACTTTTTGTTCGCCATTGTCCATTGTGTAAGAGAGAGGAGAAGGCAGGAGAGTCAAAAACAAGCATCAGGAGGGTAGGCAGCCATCTAACTGAGAGGACTAGATTTTTCTCTGCACTGTATTTTAAATAGGTCTGCAGAGACCTGTTCGTCTATCTGCAGTTAAACTGCGTGAGGCAGGCCTGTTGCAGCTTGCTGAAGGAACAATTCACCGGTTTCCTTAGTGGAGACCTTCTTTTGATTCTTTCTACTCACTATGCTTGGTCTGTGTGTGACTTTGAATGAAGGGATATGGTTGTTATCAGTAGGAATCATAGCATTTCTAGGACTAGGGCAAAATACCCAGGAGCACAGATTTCAACAGCCTCAACTTTGGTTTAGCAACAAGGCGGTTGCTATGATAGAGGGGATTTGTTTGTTTTCTGAGTGGCTTCTTAGTGTCAAGCTGGAGAGCTGACAACCACTATTTGTGTCTACATTACTGTCAGGAGAAATCGAGCACAGATTCTGGACCTTAGGGGTCCCAGAGTGCTCACACTGGACTGTATGATAAGGTGAGGGTATGAGCTAGGCTGCACCTGGGAGCATGCCTTTGACTGCTGTGCGCCTTTCCTGAGCAGTGTTCCTCTGCCAGGGTACCTCCTGTCCTGCAGTGCAGCATCCCGGTGTCCCTGCTGCTCCAGAACTCCCATGCCAGGTAGAGCCACTCGGCACAGCCATTGCCCTTGAGCCCGGCTGGCTGCACTGGGGGCATCTCCAAGCAAGATATGGCTCTGTGCTGCAAGCATGTAAGAGGCTGTGCTCTCAGCAAAGAGGAAGTCCTGTGCTCGGTACCTAAGATTTGCTGGGCTCTGCATTACATTGTCAACTTTGTAGCTGAGAGTCATTTGCCAGTGTAAAACAAGAAACCATGGGGCAGAGTCCATCCCATGTCATCACCTACAGGCAATTCTGTATAAGAAAATGGAAGATCAGAAGAAAGGTTCACCTAATCAATATCCTGTTACCACTGATAGCCAAATGGGGGAGCCTGGAAAGGAGTATAAGAACAGAGCAAGCCTGTAGTGATCCCTCCCCAGGATACTCTCCCAAGATCGAGGGTTTTTTTGCTCTGAAACTCACTAAGACAGTGTCCCTGAGACACTTCCTTTGTAGTCAAGAGTCCTTAACAGATTTTTTTCCATTATAAATTTGCCCTTTTTTAACGCACATATATTTTTGACGTGTGTTCCTGCGTTAAGATGCTTTGCAGCTTAACTGTGTATTGTAGTATCAAGAATCTCTCATTTACTTTGAACTTCTTGCCACCTGCTAATTTCATCTAATGCCCACAGCTATAAGTGGGAATTATATTTTAAGACCAGAGTATCTCTTGCTCAGCATGTAATGTGTACTGAAATGTGTGCTGCATGGGCAAATGGGAATCCTAAACCAGAGATTACCCTGGTCCATGCTTTGAGAAGGCACACCACACTACTACTATAACTCCACTACAACTCCTATATTGCAGGAAGAGTTTCCAAAGAGTGACTCACTTTGTATTGTCATGTACAAAAAATTTAAATCCCGAAATCTAATGTGGAGCCTAGGGGGAGATATAGGAAATGAATGATGAGGAAGGTTCAACTGAGACTTTGTCTTTACACATACTTTAAAAATGGTAACCTGAAATCTCTTTTTAATTAGGTCAAAAGTTCAGAAGAAAATAAAATGCTAAAGGAAAAGTACAGCAAGAACAAGTTTTGATACGTAAGAAATAGGTATCAAAATGTTAAATTTTCCTTGAAAACAGGAACAGTGAGATGTAACAATGGAACACAAGCAAGACTGGATACATAAGTCATTGATGGCAACAGATCTTTAAATTACATACAACAGCAGGGAACACCCAGTGTTAAAAGATAACACATGCATATCTGTATATTGACACGTGTTCTTTTTTTAAAGCTGGACTCCTCTGTTGGTGTTTTCATTGGCAGCAGGAAAATAAGTTTTGCCTAATCTCTGATTTTCATTCCAGATAACACCTTCCTTTTTCCAGCTGCCAGTAGTTACAAGGATGTCAAGCAAGAGGAGTAGCTTACTGGTATGAACTGGTGCCTTGGCCTTGCAAATGTCATAGTCCTGACTCCTGATAAGCTGTGCTGTTTCCTTTGTGGGTTATGTACCATCCATTTTAAGGGGCTTCCCTGCATGAGCAAGAGTTGTGGAACAGAGACCTTTGTGAGGAAAACCATAAATGCTGTGTGCTCAAATGAACTTTCTGTGCTATAAAAGCATATCATTAATTCGTTTTGTATCACTTGTGTTTATGTATGTGGGGCTAAACCTTGCTGTGATTACAAAATCAAAGGGAAACCACTTCAGGAGCTTCTAGAATTAAGGTTTCATTATGCCTAACATCCATCCCTTCTTCCACTACAGATTCACAGGTTTTGAAACAAAAAAAAACACTATTTGGTGATTAACACATCAAAGTTTGGGGGGGATTTGGTGATCACAGCAGTATGCAAAGCAAATGCAGAAACATCCATTTTGAGGTGTTTTACACATCTCTTTTCTCAGATGCCATCCCTGCCAGCAGGAGTCTGAAACAGACAGTTGCAGCTAAACCAAACCAAAAAAATCTCAAACTGTAAAAATAGGATCGTAAGAGACTATGAGAACTCCTTGAATCCACTCTCCCTAACTGTTCTGACCAGATGATTGTCTAATCTCATCTTAAAAACCTCCACTGATGGAGACTCCACATCCTCCCCAGGCAGTCTTTGAGTGCTGAACTAAGCTTCCCACTAGAAAGCTTTCCTAGTGTCACATTTGCATCTCCTTTGTTCACTGAAGCCACTAATGCTGTCCTGTTGCAACAGGCATTGGGAAGAATCAGTTCCCTGCTTTGCCGTGTACGTGAAGTTTACCGTTTCCTCTCTGCCTTCTCGTTCACAGATTAAATCTCTCCCATCCCTTTGATCATACCCTGCTGCACACTTTCTCTAGATCTCTTCCTTGAAGCAGGCTACCAAAATTGGATGCACTAATCCAGACCATGTCTTACCAGCACTTCACAGAGCAGAAGTTCTATAAATTTCTTTTAATCTATTTATATATCACTTAGTATGACATTTAGCTTCACCCGTCTAAGGATGACCTTTGGCTTTTTTGTGACAGAGCAGTACTGTAGCAGGAATGGCAATTTGCGAGTGGATCACATATAGCTTCTCTGTATCAGGCTGCATAGTGTACCTGGAAGCATTCCCTGTGAGTACAGCCAGACAAATGGCTCAGGCACTAGAATTTGTTCCTTTAGACTGAAGTGTAGAAGACTCATTTTCAATTTGGATCAAAACCTGCAGTACTCCTTAAGAAACCATGCTTGAAGAAACTGGGATGAATCCTGCCAATTGAAAGCTGCCAAGGAATCAGCTAAGCTACCATTATAAGACGGGGCACTGTTTTCCCTGACCATCCCTGATACAGAGAGTAAAATGTAGCCAAACACTCTTCATTTGTAGTACTTGTATTTAACTACAAAGGCAGTGCTGTCAAGCCAAAAATTGGCTAAGCTGGAAGTATCTAAAGGGACAGTTTCTCCTGAGTTAAGCCCATTGGGTATCACTGGGATGGAGGAAGGAATTTCTGGGATCTACTTCTTTGGTGTGTAACAGAAAACACTGACTGGAGGTAGGCTTGGATACAAAGTACTGAGCTGGTGCTTTAACAACCAGAACCAAAGAGTAGCACAGCTCCACGAGAATCCTGCGAGGGCTGCTTGTCTTCTCAAGTACAGACAGGCATGTGCATCTGTACACAAGCTCTTCTCTATTAGAACAACCTTTGAATGAATAAACACTGATAAGAGAGGCTTAAATATTGTGCCTGAACTATGTTTTGACAGCTGTCACTTGTACTGTCCCCTCCCAGGTCTATCTTTTAATTACATCAGGTTAACATTGTTTCATCTGTCACCCTTGGCTGGTAGCAGAAAGGGACAAATTCAGCCATGGTATGAACAGATTTAGCTTTTCTCTCTGCCATGACACAGCGTTTGCTACTCTCCACTTGAATCACTTACTAACCATAGTGAGTTTTCATGGTTAGAAAAAGAAATGGCTTGTCTAAGAGTTGAGCAGTGGTTCAGGGAATTAGCATGTGCTTTGTATGACAATGTAGTCCAGCAGCTAAGGAATTTTTAGTGCATCTGCTCCATGTGGTGTAATTCTAAATCCCAAAGGACAACTGTATTTTCATCAACTAAAGGGGTTTTGAGGACTGACTAGAGAATGAGAAAAAAAAAAAGTCGTCTTAGCACTTGAGTGATTGCTTAAGGTATGTTTGCATCTTTCCATAGCCACTTGAGTGTTGCTGCAAATCCAAATTGCTGAACTGTTCTCAAGACAATAATTGGAGAGCCTTGAAGATTAATGTTTCCTTTGTGTGCTGACTGATAGATGGGAGATGGAAGTAGTTATCTTTAGTGACATGTTTATGGAGGTTAGGCCAGTCTGCTGGGGGAGTGATTCAGTATCACACATCTTCAGGTATGGGTTTCGTGGTGTTGCTGGGATCTTGGATGTAAATGAGGAGTCTTGGGAATACTCTGCAATGGGGCTGCCTGCTGAAAAACAAAGAGCAAAATTAATTCAAATAAAAAAGTCCTCTAACAGCTTGGAATATAGCTTATTTTTAAAATTACCCTGGAAAATGAATTTCCTTTGGAAAATCTGTTACTGGGAAGATCTCTGAATACACTCTTTGCTGACTGTTGCAGAACTCTGTTAAGATGGAGCAAAATATAGTATGGTACAAGAAATGTTATGGCTTGCGTGTATAAGCTCAGAGTATTGCAAGGTTTTCTAAATACCAAACTTCTAAATTTAAGGAAGACTGGTTAGATTATTCTCTACTTTCTGCCATGTATGGATGTGCACTAAGAGAAGGTAATGTGCACAATTAGTAGTTTCTTTGAGATGCATCATTAAGTAAGAATAACGACATTCATGACAGTGATAATTCACTGGAGCTGAAAATCTGTTATCCTTTTGAACCACATTTTATTTTCTTTTTCTCTCCTCCCATATTCAGGAAGAGGAGAGGAAGGGAAACATCTCCTTGTTTGTTTGGGGTTTTTTTATGAAATAAAAGGAGAAGGAGTTCCACTTCCATGCATTTCCTTCCAGCTGCAGCTGCCTCCCCAAAGGCCACTATGGTGGAGGTAGGTCTGTCTGGCTGTTAGCCTTACGGCTTTCATGGCCAGCTAGCTCGTGGTGAATGTACCTGGGACAGACCACACCTAGGGGCTGATGTCAAACAGGGCTATTGCAAAGGACCATCACTACGTGTTGGCATGAAAGTCTCCCACTTTCTCATTTCTGTCTCACAAAGCTTTACCATTTTGTTCTTTTCTTGCTTATATGCTAACATTCCTGCATTCCCTTTGAGATAGTTCAGACATTGCTGAGATAACAGACACAACACAAGTAACTTTTCTCAGAGAAGTAAGGACCCTTGTGTTCATGTCTGGGCTGGCAGATTCCTTTTTTCTTTTAATGTGTTTGTGTTTTTATTTCATTTTGAGATACCATTTGTTTCAGTAGCAGATAACTTACCCTATTCACCATCCCTGCCATGACAGGCCTCCTATTTCCATTCTGGACTGCAGTACCACACACAGTGAGGGAGGAAATGTTAGATGACTGAGCATTCTCTATTCAGAGGAAAATGTCCCTTAAAGGGATTTTTTTCCCCTCTTCCTGGAAGGGGTTGTCTGCAGGTCAGGTGGGTGAGTTGGAATGAATCACAGGGAGAGAATGAACAGTCATTTTGGGGTCATCTTTTTTCTACCTCCTGTGTCTCCTTCAATTTGCCAATCTCACTGAAGTTAGATCTTTCAAGATCTTTCCTAAGAGCAAAAGGAGGCAAAGAAAGAGTATCTCTCATGTTTTCCCTAGTTGTCAGCCAAAAGCTGGTCAGACTTTAGCACTTATGAAACTGTGAGGAGTCATTTCACTGCTTCTGTGCTACTTCCTGCTCGTCTGGGTGAAAAGCCTCCTTTATGTTGTAGAAAGGAGAAACTACCTGAAGTGCTGTGTGAGCCGACATAAACCCAGATCACCTTCCTGGAGAGAGGTTTGTGGTAGCATGAGGGATACAGACAGCCTTCCACAAATATGCTGTATACTGCAAATTTGAGACTTCACTGCAGCAAGAAATGAAAGGCTGGGGTATGCAACATGAACTGTGGCTGTTCTGGAAACTTCACCTCCCTTCAGCCATTTAACCTTGCACAGGCTCTTCTTGCCTTGAGGGCCCTGTTCCAGCTAGATTCAGCAGTAGAGCAGTATTTGTATTGTGGCGACAGCACTGGTTCACTGTTGCTCACCATCCCAAGAAGTGACAGCCCTGCCCTTAAAAGTCCCACCTGCCAGAGCTGCTCTGCTGCAGATGAGCAACTGCAGATGTACTGAAGAGCTGCTAACATTGCTGCAAGCAGCATTAACTTTGAATGAAATACATGCTGGTCGTTAAGGGTTATGCCCTTTCCAGGGACTGCTCACTGGCTCCTCTGAACCTTGCAGATACCAAACTTTGCAATGACGCTATGGAAGATATCCTGCAAACTCACCAGGAATATGGGGCAAAGCTCTCTCCCATCTCATCTATGCTTTCATCTTGTCCTTTCTTCTATTTTGCAGAGCCCTTTGCTCCATTCATTGCTGTGTAGCAGATAGGAACATTTTGCTTTTTGCAATGAAAGCAGCTATGGGGGTCTCTGTGGGATTATTTTTACATGTAAGCATTGCACAAGTCCAGCTCCAGGAAAAGAGGCCAATATTTTCTTTAACACATGCTGGCATAAAATAGGAACAACTCTTCTAAAAGCTTAGAGACTGAGATGGCCTTGGATTTGATCCAAGGACCTCAGATTAATTACAAAACTAAACCAGAATGAATGTTCTTTTATAGTTCTGCTGCACAATGGTCCCTGGACTTACTGAACCTGGATGTCAAATATATAGATAAGGATGATCTGTACTGAAGCAGAATAAAGGGCACATTTACCTAGCTGTGAATTAAGGGTCTATCCTTTGCTGAATTCTGCTGTTACTTTACTGTATTTGAACAAATGTAAGAGCAAAATCATATCTGATACTGAGGAGAGAAGATTGCAAGGCAAATTCAGCTTGTTTTACTTGGTCTTGTTCCTTTGCCAGAAATTTGTCTTCTTCTCTCCTTAAAGTGATGCTATAATGTTTCTTGTTCTACAGAAACTTACAGCTCACGCAACCAAGGTCATCCGTCCTCCTTCTTTCTTAGAGGCTGCCAGGGTAGAGCTTCTATTAATGTTTTAAGTTTTAACTTGCAGAGTAAGAACCTGAATAAATTGTAAAGAGCACCCATTGCTTTTCAAAAAGACACGGACAGTCCTTTCATGCTTTTCATAACTGCAACATGCTTTGGAAATAAGGTTACATCTATCTGAGTCATTATGACCGAGGCTACCCAGGCAGCACAAACTGCAGGCAGCTTTCCAAGCAGAGGAAAGAGCTGGAGCCTGCAGCATTTTGGGAAAGACAGCATTTGCAAACAAGAGGAGGCCCAGGACCTACACTTGCCAGGAGCCACTCTTTCACACAGAAGCATGGTACTACATGTAGGCTGATTGACACTGTCTTACCCACCAAAGAGGAAGCATCTCCTGCTGGCTTCCTACCAGCACACAGTCTCTAATTTAGGAAAGCAAAGTACAGTCTTGTATGTCAGTCCTGAAAAGCTACCATCCCTGATGTGGAAACAAGGATGGGCAAATCTGAGTAACTCTAGCCAAGAATAAAAGCTCACTCGCTTCTGACTGGAAACAATTTCAGTGCGTAGTGAGATGGAGGGACTTTGCTGTTCTTCCCAGAAGTGCACAGTGATGGGCACACAGTGGCATCAGTCACACACTACAATCAGAAAACCACCAGCTCGGGACAGCGGGGTCTCCATCCTTGGAGGTATAAGAAAGCCTGGCTGGACAAAGCCCTAAGTAACCTGCCATCACTTTGAAGGTGTCCCTGCAGGTAGTGGGGTGTTGAACAAGACAAGCTCCAAATCCACCTCAATTTTAAATTGATTCCAGGTCGTTACATATCTTATTTCCTAACTAAAGTTACTGTAAAAAGTCACTTCACTCAGTTTGCCTCTGCTTTCTTACCTTCATATTGGAAATAGTATTTTACTTCCATGAAAATTATAACCTTCATTCTTATTGTCTTTTTTTAGTTCCAAGGGTGCACTTCAAGGTATACAAGTCATAAAGAAAATACCAGTCTCTGGGAAAACAAAAACTGAAAAAAAATGCAGGCCAATAGTTCAAATATTCTGACACTGCTGTAACACCTTAAAAAAAGGGTTTCTTTAGGAGAGGAGTTGAAATTATAAAGTATATTTGTGGGTTTCTCCCTTTCTCCTGCATCTCCAGAAACAAAGCGGGGTTTTAATCTAAATAAGCACCTTTTATTGGAGCAACAATAGTGCCATCTGGTTATTCCACATAAGAAAGTGCTTAAAATGATTTAGGAATGGCCCAGAGTTGACTTGCACAGAGCTTGTGGGCATTTGCAACATGAAGCTGAATTTGAACAGTTATAAGAGCCGTGCAGGTGGAAGGCAGGGTAGGACAGCACATTCTCCTTGCAGACACTGGGAGATAGTTCCATTTCCTAGAACGTCAGTGATGCCAAAAAAATATCTCCTATACAGCTACCATCACCTCCTTCCCTTCAGACCTTTCACCATTAGAAAAGGCAAAGCTTTTTTCAGTAGTAATGCTGTAAACATTTCATTACTCTTCCTGCAGGCAAAGGTTTCTCTATGTATGGATACATGAGCATGGTCAGATAATGAATGAGCTGATTGGTTGAACATCTGCAGGTGCTCTATAATGACAACAATTAAGCTATTCTGAAGCTATTACCATATTAAATTAACTTACCGCAATGATATTAATTAGAATTCATGTTATAGAAATGAAACAGTGCAGCGATTAAATTGCTATTTAATGACCTGTAAAAGTAAAGTATAAAGATGGTAAATTTCCTTTATGTAATTAATTTAAGGCTGGAAGATGGTGGGTCAGACTGCTCCCCATCATAACTCCAGCTGTTTCTATACTTACGCAACATGAATGATTATGGTCCTTTTTACCTTTAATCCTGAAAGAATAATTATTTGGCATTTGATAACTAAAGATTCCCAATAATTGTGCCAAAAACCTAGAAATCAAAGTTCAGCTGATCTCACTGTGAAGTCTGAAATTTGATAGGGCTTTGGGAAAAGGCTCAGTAAGGTTTGTGACTGAGGTTGTCAGCTGACCTCAGCAATGTGTATTTTACAGACAAGATTTAGCAGTGATTATTCTTTTGCATACCATCTTCAGGCTCTCCCTTTACTTATTTTCCACCCCACCCCAGCAGTCATAGACAAATGCTTTTGACTTACTCTTTGCTATGAATTTTTCAGATTCTGTGACATGGTGACTTCTCCAAGCTATATCCTTAAAAACTAAAACAGATGGGTCCTGCCTAGCTCTCTAAGGAGTTATAACATTGAGACCTGTCTGTCCTTGGGCACAGAAGCCTTTGCAGCTGTATTAGTCTCTTGAAACACTGGGGTTATTTCCTTTGTGTGCTCAGCATGGAACATGCTTGGAGCTTTGTTGTTGCTCTTAAATGGAACTCTCAGGGTGGGCTCAATGTGCCTGGCAGCCAGTCCACTTAGGACCCCTGAAACAGCCTTTGCTTGTTATTTTGTGCTGCCTTACAAGTGGGAACTCTGGATACCAACCAGCATTGTGAAATGAAGTAAAGAGAGTAAGCTGGAGCAACTGAAAAACTTATGGGTTGTTATCTGCAAAAGCAGTAGAAACTGGTCGAGGGAGTTCCTGTCCCTAAGCTATCATCCAGTGTAAGATAAGTCTGTAGAGTGACCCACCAGTGTTGCTTTTGGCGTGAGGGAGCTGTGAGCTGCAGCTTCTTCCTTGCCAATGATTGAGCTGTAGTGTTAGAAAAGGGATAGTCACGATGCGCATTACTCTTCTGTAATACATGGCCCTAGATCCTGACTGCTTGTCTGCATGTTTTCTATTGTATGCTTTTCATGGAAGAAGCAGAGCCATAGCCTAGGGCACATAACAAAAACTCTGGATGACAAGCTGCTATATTTACCCTGAGATCTTCCATAACAGTGCCTATTTTCACACCGATTTTCTTCCCCTGCTGAGAAGGAAGAAATTGTGGGATTTTAATGATTTATTTGATGGTTCTGAATTTTATTGTTGTTTTAGCTATCAAAATGTTCAAGGACTGGAATCTACCCACAGAAAGGAAAGTGATTTCTTTTATTTCCTTATACTGCATGGGGCAGTGGCAAGGGACTATTTCCATCTTTATTACAGTCAAAACTGGGAGCTGAATGTTGAGCTGTTATTTGACACAGGTTCTTAGCTTTCTAGTCTTCTCTCTACATACTCATTAATAGGCAAAACTGTTAAAAATAATCTTACCAACCCAGAACTTCTTGGTTATAGTCTCCTTTACATTTACATTGACATTGTTGTAAGGACTTGGAGTATTTATTTTTAATTGCAGTAAGTTCTTGAGTGTGTGTCTATGTGCTTATGTGAAACTGCAGATATAACTGACATGCCTTTTATGAAACCCAGGAAAATACTTCTCTTTAAATATCAAACATTATTTAGCCTCAAGTGTTTTAAATCAGGCTTGATCCCTTTTGCCTCTTAACCAGACTGTAGTACCCCATCATTTTTAAAATAGCTTCATATACGTGAGCAGGGAAACACAGTCTTGACAGACCGCCCTGGCTGTCATCATAAACTTTTGAGGCAAGCTTCCAAGCCTTCAGAACAGACATAGTCAGAAGTCAGAAGGCCCATGATTTATGTCTCTCCTCTTGAATATCTGTAAGAAGGGATGATGGGGTGTTGCAAAAATGGACTAATGGATTGTACCTGGAGCTTTGTGATCCTTCAGACTACGCTGTTGTAAATGTTGCAATATGACCTCTTGCTTAGCCTCTCTGTTGGAGACTTTCCCATAGACACTGTGGACTGTGGTGAAGCTCTCATATATGGCTCAATTTCCAAACCAAGCTGTGCCTGTGTTAGTACTGTTTTAATTGCTATTTTATGAAAATAGCAATGTGCTTGAACAACTTTTCCTTTTGGTATGGATGGTAAAGGCTTTGAATGTAACATTCCTTATCTCACTTAGGAGGCTATTTGTCCAAAGCCCCACATTTTGGAATGTGTATTAATAACTGAATCTGACCTGAATTTGCTCCTTGCAAATTTAGCACTAATTACTGTGTCCCTAATTACAAGTTCTCACGTTATGGAGCTAAAGTTTACTGGGGAGAAGGTTTCTCAGGTTCTACCATTTGTTGTATGAATTTTCACAGGGTGCAGACAAAAATCCCAAAGCCCTGCATAGCACATTGATCTCACTGTAAAACCTGCAGTGGACCCTCTGTGAGTGCACTTTGCCCTGAGAAGTTTGCAAATTCATAAATCCAGAAGGTTAGCTATTCCCCAGAAGCTTAAGGTTATGTCCCAGGGGCCTGTCCACCTCAACAGCACTGTACTGTTTATTCTTACATGCTGCTTTTGATGATTAAACAGGGCCATCAACCCATGAGAGACAAGTATGGGGAAAAAGAGCTTGAAACAACTGTTCCCTACTGCATGAGTGAGGATTCAGTTTAAGGATCACACAGCATTATGGGTATTAATTTTAGACAGTCACCTTTTTGAAGCTTATCTTAACCTAATTAAGTGTCTGTTTTCCCCTTAGGGCTGGCACTTTTACTAGATGAGATAACAGCTGCATCTCTGTGAGAAGTCTTGTGAAGGGCAAAATATTTGTTAGCAGTTGCTATTTTCAGCCTTGCCAGAATAAACAAAGAGCTAGCCACCTGCAGTCATTTCTTTTAGAAAGTCAGCACAATCTGTACATACTCCAGGGTCAGCAGAGGCAGGCATGATGAGAATGGGCAGGCTAACCCAAGAGCCTTTGGGAAGATGCTTCTGGAGGGAGTGACAGCCTCTTCAGTTCGGAGACATATGGGATTGTTACATGATTTATAATGCTCTTCTAACAAGGCTGAGGAATACATGGAAGAACAGAGTGCTTTGAGATTATTACTGCATCATGGGACAACACAGTGTGAGACCCACACTGGCTATAAACAAGAGAGCTAGCACAAACAAACTGGGGGAGTTCAGGCAGAGGCAAAGGCAGGAGAAAAGAGGAGTGGGTTTTTTTAACTCCTTTTTATTTTTTATTTTTTTTTGTAATTATTCACAACTACATTTCAGAACATATAATTTTAGGCTCTGGTTGTCTAAACAATGTGTCTTCATCTTAAAAACAATTAGGCTTTGGGCTTAATGTGCCTCAGAGGGTTACATAAACTAGATCCAGGATAACTCCTTACCCAAGAAAAACATTCCTGACTGCGTGGGAGAGCAGATGGCATTTAGGTAAACTGTATTTGTAGGAACCCCTCCCCATGCCATTAGATGGCAACTGGCTACTGTCACTGTTGTTCCCCTGCTTAGGTTTGTGGGAAGCTATGGGAAAAGCAAGCACTTAACAAAGTACGCCAAATGCTGCGGTGATGAAGCAGGGGGAGTTAATGTTCAGACAGGTTATTACAAGGGTCAGCACTGTTGTACCTTTACAAGTGCCTGTGGCTTAGTGTGCCACATCAGACCCCAGCCCCAGCTACAGGGGAGGAGTGAAGGGGGATTTGTTCTCCAGAGCACGCAAAGAAAGGCCAGGAGTGAATGCAGCCACAGGTAGCTTTGGATGAGGAAGAAGAATCCACAGCTGCTCCCTATGACATGCCTGAGGGCATCTCATGCTGGGGAGAGCTGTGTGGATTGGGACATAGCCCTGAGACCCCTTTGGCAATCTCATCTCAAAAGGCAGTGGGTCTTTGGAAGACCTACATCAAAGTCTAGCTCTGAATTTTACACCAGTTGTCTCTGTGGTGGTAAGATCTGTTGTACTGGATAAAGGTATTTGGAAGAGTATCATGGCCTGGAGGCACCCACAGGCCTTAACTCCCCTGATAAGCCCTACCTGGGACCACCCTGCCCATGGCCCAGGGCCGTACTTCAGCTCTTTGGGCTGTCAGGCCCTTCTCTAGTGATATTGCAGCTGTGCTGGTCTCCAGCTCTCCATGGCTGTGTTAAGCTAGAGCTATATCCTTGCGTGACCCTCTGGTGACAGTCAAAGCCCAGGGAAGAAATCATTGCTCAGAGTGAAGGCGGAGTGATGGGCCACTGGAGTGGAGGGTTAGTGGATGTTTCTCTAGGTCTTAGGCTGTTCATTTCCATGTACTGAGGGAACTGGAGGAGACTTAGGAGTTATGCTAGAGTTGATCTCTCACTGCTGCTTGGCAGGGTTGGGTTTGAAAGGAAGTTATTAAAGTGTCTGGTTTCTGTCTACTCTGCTTACCTGGATGACTGCATATAATTTATGTATAAGTGTGAAACCTTTGAGCCCCAGTAACAACTTGGAGCATTTGCCCAGAGAAAGTTTTTCCCATCAGCCTGTTTCTTGGTTCCTTGTGGTCTAATTCCTTTCCCTTGATTTGTTGCAGGTTTAACATAAGGGTTTGGATTATTCTGAGGACTACTTTTGTATTATAAGTATTTTTACCAGTAGCATTTTTGAAGGAGGATGAGTATTGGCAGGTGGAGAATACCCAGATGAAAATGCAGTATTTAGTTTTGTTGCCATGAGTGAGAAAGCCTGCAAAAAGTCAGATTTGCTGGGTCAGCAAATGAATATTTATTATTTGAAAATGTATTGTGAAGAGTAAAAAGCTCAGAACTTGACACTGACAAATAAACTGTATTGTTTCTGAACTCAGAGGTATGTAAGAGAAAAATAAATGTCCTCCTTTCTATGCCTGAGGGAGTACAGGAGGCTAAAAGAGCCTGTTAAAACTATATATTCTACCTATTTGTAGAACCAGTGCTAAACAACAGAGAAAAGTGAAGATATTTTAAAGGCCTAGTTTTGCCCTTCAGTTAGTATTGCAACATTTCACAGCCTTTCACAACTTCACAGCAGATTGAGGCATTGTGGAACAGGATGCCTTCCTGTCACAAGCAGCCATTCTAAAACCAGAGTTCTTCCAGCACACTGTCAGTAACTCCAGTTCTTCATGTGCTTTTTCAGTGCAGTTTGTGAAGAAGCAACTCTCCTTTTTGCTTCTACAACATTGGCAGTGCCAGTGTAGGGACCAAGAAAAGAATCAGTCTTTTAAAAAAAATAACACTAACTGTGCCCAATGCTTTTGGCAGCCCAGAAACAGACAGGGTGCCATCCTCGATCAGCCAAGTGTACAGAAAGAGATGCTACTTACAGGCCCCCAACCTATCTTTGTGTTCATCTGGTATTCATTTGTATGGTGTTCTCAAGCTCCAAAGTTCACTGCAGTGGCACTGGAAATAAAGACGGCTTAACCAGGTGTGTAGGTTGCTGAGAACAATAGCTATCATATAAAATAACCTAAGTTAAATTTATAATCATTCTTAGTTGATCTGGGATATCTTAACCATCAGGTCAGCCTAGAAGCATCTCCAGTGTTACAAATCAAGTTAGCCTGTTCTGGTATCTTTCCTGAAATTTTAACTAAGGTGCGTGTCATGAATGACCCTTTGGTTCCTCCAACTCTCCTCTGGAAGAAGAGATGTTTCCACCACAAGCCCTTGGAAAATAATGGAAGTCAGAATGATCTGAGAGAGCCCCATGTGTGCTTTCCCACAGGATAAAAGGATAGAACAAGGGTGTCTGGGATGCAGCTGACTGCAGTGATTACTTTAGCACTGCAGGGATCATCAGCATGTTGTCAAGGATGCGTCACTGGGACAATGCATCCAGCAAAGGCTGTGAGTTCAGTAAGGAAAGGCTACTGTACATAAGCCCTTCCCATAATTTTTACTGAACCTTTAGTTAGTACAGACATTCTGTAAAGTCATAGATAGAACAGCTTTTAAAACTTAGCATATCATAATTCAACCAAGTGCTTTATTCCCAATGGAAAGATCTTTTCAGCTTATCTTTGAAAGACAGGATTTATTGTGCCCTGGCTCTGTGATAAATTCTCCAGTTTGCCCTCTATTGACGGGAGATCTCTTCTATAATTTAAAGCTTCTTACTCTTGAATTTTATGCTCTGAGGGCTAACACCTTTATATGTGGTGCATCCAAAGAAAATCGATCTAAGAATAGCTGACTCAAAAAATATGCTTATTAAATGTACTTAGTAAAATAACAGATTCTCTTTGTTGTTGCCAATCTGTAACACTGAGATCTGCACCTCCCTCCCTTTCTGCTTGCACTGAGTAAGGATTTACTCATGGAATTCCAAGTTGCCTCTTGTTAAATCTGAAAGGTTCCAGCTAAAAGTCAGTATCAAATGAACATAGCTCCACACTGTAAAAGTACACAACCAATCTCTTTTGCCTAAGGGACAATAACACAGAAGGCAAAGCTTTTGCTGCTGCCATGAAACCTCCAATCCAGGCTCTTGGGAAATCTTAGTAAAGAAAATTTTTCTCTTTTGTTTACAAGTTACAAATACACTTTTTGATAATAGATTCAAGCCTGAATAATGTAACAGGAACTCTATTAAATGCTCCATTTCCATGCTTAAAGCAATTGTTACTGAAATACCAAACTACCTGGGTAAAGCCACTTCAGACTTGGCTCATTGTACTTTATTCTTTTGAGAACAGAAACCAAGTTTAGAGTTCAAAAGTTAGTATCTTATCATGGACCATGCAAAAAAGAGCATAACCAACAAATGTATTCTGTGCTACCCTGGTAGCTGTGAAATAGCTTTCTATAGGGAAAGTGTTAGAAAAAACATATTAAGCTCTTGCATCACATCTAATGATTACCCATGAACAGCAAAATCAAACTGAATCAGAAAATGCAAAGTACATTTATGGGTGGCACTGTCTTCTGCCCTTGAGAAATAGGAATGGACTAATATGGTTGTGGGATAAATTTAAAATTAGAAGTAGCAGTTCCTACTCTGATAGTTACATGTTTGAGTGCATATTTAAAGGATCGATTTTGGTCAGTAAAACCTAAATTAATTCTAAATGCAGAAGTTAAAGAACTGTCTGATAGGTTTTTTTAAAAACCCAGTATGAATACAAGGTTCAGAATGATTTATTAAGCATACTAAAGCTGGAGTCATGCATAAGCAATGAAGCATGCTGTAGCTGTCATCTGGCTTTACAAATTCTGCTGCTGCTTTTAATGTTCATAACTTTTAAAGCTGTTCTCCAGTTATGCTTCTGTCTTCCTTTACTGAAATGAAAATGTTGGTCCATCTGCGATATGCCATATGCTTTTCTTACCAATATTACTGTTTAAATTTGGTATTATTTAAGACAACATTTCTTGAAATAACTCTCTCCTAAGACTCTCTGGAGAGTCTTCTTCTGGATGTTATAGATTCCACCAGTGTTTGCAGAGATGTGAAACTGAACTTTTGCTTTTTGTCTTGGTTTAACCACTTTTTCTTCCACTAGGAAGGAAATTAACTCTGTCTATCTCAGACAAAACCAGGACTCCTTTGATGAAGTTGTCTGTCACTCAGTTTTATTCATACTGGTACTCAGTACACGGTACTTGTCAGATAACAATAAACTGAAAATATGTTTTCTTTAGAAAAGGTTTTGTAGATATGGAAGTGCTGACTGAATTGTGACAATGAATGAATGGAAAACTCACAAGTTTTGCAAAGTGTCCGTCTTTTGCATGAACTGTGTGACGCAGTGCAGCCTTGAATCCAAACAGTATTAAACATTAAAGGAGGAAAGGATGATGAAAATTTTTATTCGGGGGAAATATAATCCAAGTCTAGCTGTGAAAATCCTGAAAGAGCTTGCGCAAAGTTGAAAAGAGAATGCTTAAATGTTGGCAGGAAGGTGAAATGTAATCAAGGAATGCACTAATGGAAGGAAATAGGGAGGGAGGTTTAAAGCCATGATTGGTTTTCTGGCTTGAGTGAAGAGAAGTTCTGGAGATCTCATGTCCAAAAAGGAAGTAAAGGTTCGATGTAGTAGGATATGGAGGTATGAAAGCACAATTTGGCTTCACTTTCTGCTTTATTCTTGAAGTTTACAAGACCTGCATTATCTCTGCCTTTCCAACTAAATCCAAGACTCTCTACTGTAAGTGCTGGGATTTGGAGGGGTCCTGTCATTTGGGAAAAAAAACAAACACTTCGACATTATGCCTTTCATTAGGGAAAAGGAGCTTATACGTATCTCCTGGACTTCAGACTGGAATCTCCCATTAGCTGAAGAGGGATATGCAGTTCTTGGGTAGAAAGGGAGCTGGTCTTTTGTACCCAGGCATGCATTAGAATCCATGGGGCAAGGCTTGCAGGGTCATTTTCCCTCTACTTTCCATACAAACCATTGGATGCCTAGCCTTGGCCTCTGGATATGTGGTTGGTTAGCAGAGAGCAAACTGCTTCCAGGTTAAGCCTAAGATACAACACAAATATGGCACTGAGGGACTGGGTAGAAGCATGCTCTTAGCTTATTACAGATTCTATGTAAGGCTCTTTACATACCTCTGGGAAACCTTTTCTGTTTCCAGGCCGATCTTCAAGGCTACATGTATAACAGTAAATACCAAGATCTGTCTTTCAGCCCATCATCAAGTGGCAGAGTTGTGATCATTTCAATATCAATACATTCTTTTCCTTCTAGACAGGGCCAGTCTTACCTGCTCTATATCCTGGGAACTGTCCCCAGACCATGCTGTTCTCCAAACCAAGCCTGCATATGTGGGACAGGGCTGGGTGCAAAGCCCAGCTGGTGAGGTGCATCCTGTTGAACAGCATGGTTGCTCCTTTACCAGGGCATAAGTCTGTGCTCTGGCCCTGCTTAGGTTTATTATTCTTGACATAGCCCAAGTACTCTGTCCCCATAAGCATCTGAATTTCTTTCTGATTTGAGTTCTCCTGCCACAAGCAAGATCCGGTGCCTGATGCTTTGTAGATGATGATAATCCTCTTCCTGATTACACCTGGAAGGAAATTTCTTCCTAAGCACTGGTGAGAACCCTATACTGTAAGTCATTTCCAGCCTACACAGAAATGCAACTTCTGCTAAGTGGAAATGCAACTTCTATTCATGACTCACATCCACTTCACTTTAGAACATCTTGAATTGCTTGTCTTGTTAGTGCAGTTTTGTAATAGTTCAGTTATCCTCTTAAGGCAAAGTTATTAAGGAAGTTGAATGAGTCTGAGCAAACTGTTATGGCTTAATGCTGTCATTACAAAGTTTCTGTGTAGTTCTACCTTAACAATGAGTAAAGATGAGTGAGGAACATAAAGGATTTCTTTAGTCTCACTTTAAAGCCTTTTTTTCCCTATTCAGCTGCACGTTAACCTGTTAGAGTTTTGGTGGCTTATAAACTGAAATATGTTGTGTTCCCTTATTCATTATTTGTTTTTCTGGGAAGCCTGTCCTTACTACTGATTACCTGCATGTTGCCTGACTGTTTTCCTTTGGAAATCCAGGAGGAAAAATGCTGTAACAATCACATCAACATTCTGTAAGTGCCTGGAAGTTAACAAGAAAATGAGTAATATCCAGCATGTCAAGAACAAATTATATCAGACTGATCTATTTTTTCCTATGACCATGTAACAGGCTGTTTGGATAGGGGAGAATCAATAGATGTCACAAGTCCTGACATTAGGATGCTGTAACATTCCTGCAGATAAGCTGGGGAACATGCTTTGGAAGTGAAATTTCTCATGCAGTATGTGGCTTTGTGTTCCCAGCTCCATAGTTCTCTATGGGTCACTGCCCAAATGGACATAGGTAGTGAGACATTGTAAAGGTCTGTTATGACTCTGGACATACTCAGTGTCTTCATTAACAGCTAATTGATGGAAGGGGAAGGATGTGTATTACACTCACAGTACTCACATGGTAAACATGTTGAAACTGAAAGGTGTGTGAGGTAGTTCTTCCAATCTGTTAGGTCCTAGGGAAGCTTCCACTGGAGTGGCCGTGTATAGCTAAGGGTACTGCGTTTCAAGGAACACGTATATGGCAGTGATTAGAAAGCAACAAGAATAGCCAGTGGCCTGTGAGGAAAGGCTGAAAGAGCACTGTTTGCTTAGTCCAGAGGTAAAAAAAACCCAAGTCTTAAGTACACAGACAGAACAGGGGAATAATTTGTCCTCTTTGTAGTGTGTAATATGGGAAAGAGTGGACTTTTGTATCACGGGACATGGAGGCTTGATACTGAGAAAAACTTTTTCACGTTCAGGATAATTAAGCACTGGAACATGTTGCCTGGGGAAGATGCATAATCTGTTTTACTGGGGTTTTTAAAAAATGAGCTAGACAAAAATCTGTCAGGACTGATACCGTTACAAGTTGATTTTTTGCCTAAGGGCAAGGACATGGGTTAGATGAAGTCTTGAGTCCTTCAAGCGCTACTGTCTGTAGTTCTGTATGTCACTGCTGAATTCAGCACTTTCACATTCATGTCTGAAAGCTGGCTGAATACACAGGGAGCCTGAGTATTCACTCAGAGCACTCCCCTGTGTTTTTTTCTAATCCATAAAATGAAGCCCAGAAGGGGTAGACCTAATTATGTTCTAGTTTAGAGGCACAAGTATTAGGGAGGTAAGAGATAAAGAACAAAAGCTTGGGTGAGAAATGCCTTGCCTTCCCAGTGACATCCTGGCAAATGTACCAAGTTCATCCTTGTTATGCTCCCAAACGGCCCATCAATGATTGCATTAGCACAAAGTATCACCATCTGAGAAGAATTCACATGCAGAATTCATTAAATTAAAATTTAGGGCAATAAATGAGGGCTTATAATGTATTTGCAACATTATCAGTAGCAGTATTGCCAGCATATTAGTGAATATAATGGATTCAATACTAGAGAATTCATTAAATTTACAAGAGTCTCCCCAAATGATCCACTGGTTAAAATACTAATTGCTGCCCTGGGGAGCATTTTGGCCATTTAGTTTCCAAGCAGAGCTTACTCTGAGAACAGGATTACGCTGCTGATATTTGCTTGAATTTAGGAGTAGAGTCAATTTATGTTAGGGGTTTTTCAACACTGAGGACAGATTCTGTTTGTACAGGGCTTGCTGCCTTACTCAATGTAGGGCCTGTGAGAAATAATTTTATGAGTGAAAAAATACATCACTTGACACAAAGTGCCCCAAAAGTACAAATATAAACAATAACCAATATTATACTTGTGCAATGAAGCTTAATCTAAAGGCTGTGATGGTTTGGTTGTGTGGTGGATGGTAATTGTTTCTGTCTGTGCAGTCACCTTTGCTAAAACAGAAAAAATTGCTGAAGCTTTAAAATGAATGTATAGGAATCCTCTACTTTCCTTCTTAAGCTGGTTGGTACTTTAAGGTTAATGGTTAATTTTGCAAAGTTAAGTGTATCCACATATTTGTGAATGTGAACTAGAGAAATTCTCCAGAGATTGATGCTGTAATGCTCTTTGGCAGTGTGGGTCTGTGGAATTGCTCATGAATGAACTCAAAGTGCAGTAGGTCACAATCTGGATTTAATTTTCTTATTTGTAAATTCTGATTCTGATTTAGAGAACTGGAGATTGGCTGATGCAGAAAAGGCCTTCTCCAGATGCTGTGATTGCATTGCAGATTGGTTTCTTGACTACAAAATTGAGATCTGCAATAACTTGCATGGGTCAGTAGCTGCAGCGTTGACTTCTTTAGAACTATAACTCCACTGAAGAAAAGATGAAGCATTTTTGGAGGAGGTGGCTGATACTTTTTTTACAGACCCTTAATGTTATATACTAAATATTAAAGAAAATAACCATAGCAATAATAGCTGTCAGTGGCTGAGAGAGGACAGGGAATCTAGGATTCATTCATGTAGTGCTGATGGGCTGATTTTCTTCTCAGACCTTGAAGACCACCACCTGAATCACTGTCTAACTGTAAGGTGAGCAATGGGGTAGGGTAGAAGTTTTCTTGCCGTTCTGAACTTTGTTTCGAGGCTAGCTGCAGTGCTGCCTTGCACAGCCTCATTGTTAGAATCCATTTTTTCAGTTTCTTTTCATCTTCCACAAGATGCAATCCTGGCTTGCCAACCTTGGGAAATTATTGACTCATCTACTGTATTTCCCTGTTCTCTGTAAATTGCAGTGTGATTCCCAATTTACCTGCCATATGGCCAGTTCTTAAAAATCCAACTGCATGAGCAATCTGTGCCCAAGACCATGGGAAAGGAGCACATTACTTACGAAGTATGTAATCAAGCAGTGTGATCCAACCCATTAACTGGGTGACATCCTTCTCTTTATTTGGACATTTTACTGGCTCTGGGGTTTCAAGTGGGACCTGTCACTTACACTTTCTGATAATAAAACTTAATTGAAATTTCATTCCTGTACCAGCAAATGCCAGGTCACCAGATGGTTCCTAATTGTTATGTCCACATATTCTATGCTGGATTGCAGCAGACATTTGTGCTAATGTTACTGGGACAGTTGCTACATGTACTTTGTAAATTTTTTAATATACATATCTTATTGTTTAAATTAGGTTAAAAGAAACACTTCAGTATTTATTAAAGGGTAAAGTAATAAACTGCCACAGGGAACTCTTAAAGTTGGGATTTTTTTGTTGTTTTGTTTTCTAAATCATCAGTAAAACCCTAACAGCTTTTAACCACAATCAACTAGTCGGTCCTTATTAGAAAAGCAGGATTCCTGAGATTTTGTGGTCCCCTCAGGGTCCAATCAGGGAAGTAATTTAAGTCAAACTCTCTCATCTTATCAGTATGTGCAACATAAGTAACATTTATCCTGAGACAAATACCTTCAGGATGTGGGATGGGATACCAAAACTGGCAAGTTAGATGAGATGTTAAAGAACAAACAAATGGAGAAAATCTGATAACTATCACAGGTTTATGAAAGGCAAGAAAGAATACTAGGTAGATGTGCATCACTACACTTTGTACTTCTCAAACTCTTGCTCAGGACCTTTTGGACCAGTAAATACATGCACTGTGCTAAGCGTAAAAAAAGCACACACACTCCCTCCAGAGAGGCAGGCTTGTCCATAGCAGAAAACACAGGCCTAGAGAAGCTGTGGCTTCCCCACCCCTGAAAGAGTTGGAGGGGGCTTTCAGCAACCTGGTCTAGTGGAAGGTGTCCCTGCCCACACAGGGCAGGCTGGAACTAGATGGTCTTTAAGGTTCCTTCTAACCCAAACCATTCTATGATTCTATGACGACCACTGAAGCCCATTAAAGTTGTAGGCATGGGCTGGACTCGGCTTCCCTGCCTGCCTGTGTCTTTGCAGGTTTTTTCCTTTTTGGTCATGTACATGAAGAAGTGGTAGCTTGTCCTTTTCCTCATAGCTGGTTCTGTCATTGCATGTGGGATAATGAAGAAGTAGGAGGTAAAGTGGTTGCAGAGGATTCTTGTAAGAGCAGGAATCTGTCCTGCTCTGACTAAGTGGCAAGAGGGAGCTCTCATGCAGAACTGGTCATAACTATTTAGGTCTCCTTAGGAGTAACAAACTCAATACTGAACGACAGAACCAGCTGCCTACTTAGATACAGGATCTGAACACAACCACAAAGACAGCTTTTGGAAAATAGAATGTAATAAGTGATATGGTGCCTGCAGGATTTCCTGACCACTTCCAGGACTGGTGATGGGAGGTTTCCTAGCTGATACATTTTAGCAGCTCATTTGCATAAAGAGACATTTTTTCATTTACCCTCCAGATGTGTCTTAAAGTCTTGGTGATGTTACCCAACAGCTGTCTGGAAGATGACACAAAAGGAGAGACCAAGTAATCCCAGACACCATTGGTGGTTTTACAGCAATTTCTAAACTTCAAGTGGCAGGGCCTCCCTCTTGCCTTCTTCGGGTTTTGCTTCACTCAATTAATTGTCTCAAATTGTGGTGGCAAAAGGTGTTTGGTGGTGTGTTTCTATGTGTACTGCTTGTTTTAACTCTTTGTTCGTAACTACTCCCAAACTGAAAAGAAAAAGATCAGCAAGTTGTGGTGTTTTGTGCAGGGATGGGCTATTACTCATTTTAAGAGTCCAACCTAAGATGCCATTTCTGGTACATAAGTAATTTTTATCCAGATTGTCTTAAAAGACAAACTCTTCCTTATGCAATCAGGAAGGTTATTGCGAGACCATTTGAGATGCTTAAGTTAGGCAGGGGAAAAGCAAATGCAACTAGGCTTCCTCCAAGAGAGATTCATCCCTAAAACTTACTCCTTCTTTCCTGTTCTTCATTTTAATGTCCTGCAGGTCAAAAAGCAAGGCCTCTGGGGCTGTTCCAGAAAGACATACTTTCTTTGAGCTGGAGTGCAAACTCCTGTTGTTAGTATTGCATCAGTACTGCTTTACTCTGCTTTATGCTGTACATCTGACCCATAACTTTGGTATTTACTCCAGTTGCGGAACTGTTGTTAGGCCAGTGTGAGATGGCTCCAGTAAAAGCAGGACTGCTGGGATCTACACTAATACTAAACTCAAACCAAAACAAAATGCTTATCTTCACAGTTCTTCCTATTGAGATCAGAAGTAGAAGTAATAAATACAGTGAAGGAAGCTGTTCTCAAATTATTTGGGATGTTAAGTGCAATGGGAAAGTGCTTAGAAATACTTCTCAAATGGTTTCTGTAAACATTCCTTGAATAGCTTTCCTGTGTCTAGGGTTTGCTGTGTGTTTAAGAAGACAGGGCTCTTTCTAGAAAATCTGGTTTTCCCTTTGGTCTGTTAGAAATCTCATAGAAGCTGAGGAAACAAAATTTCAGTCCCAGTTTAAGACCTCAGAAGAAGCAAATAAATTTTCAGAGGAAGATCTGGAATTTAGCCCCTGACTTGACACCAAACTTAGAGGAGTTTGCCCATGACTCCATGTTCTGAATGTATAAAACATGATGCCAGGAGCAGGCAACAGGTGTTTCTTTGACTGACTCCTGTACTGCTATAAAGCTTTAGAAAAACAGAAAGCAAATTTTAGTTAGGACTCTACTCCAATTAGCGCTTTCCTCAATGCAGCCCTCAACTGTATCAACCCAAACTAAATTCACATAGCATGTGTGTAATTTGACATAGTTTAATCAACTAAAAATTTGGAAAAAGGATGCAATTAAAAAGTGGTATTGTTAACAGTGATGAATGTCATGGAAGCAGTGGGTTAGCGAATCTGCTGCTGTCATTGAAAACAAACCAAATTTGTGTTCATAAAAAGGTCTGGTAACAGTGAATCTCCTCCCAGTATTATTAAAAGTATGTATATAAGAAATGTACACAAATATGCAGTTTTCAGGTTCTTGCCTTCTGAACTGGTAAGATGCTTATTTTGAAGAAACCCTATGCATCTATTCCATTTAAAAATGAAACTGCACAATGTTCAGAGGGCTGTACAGTAGCATTACAGGAGCAGTGGGAGATGAGAGACCTGCAGCAGTCAAAAGGTTGTTAACTATTGTTTCAGAAGAGTACAGTAATGGCTATGAATTATGGCTATGAATTATAAACCAGATTTTCTTACATACAGTAATTCTGTTGCTGAGTCTTATTAGAGTTATGGATAAGAAAATTAAAACTACATCCTGTGGTTTAACAGAGCTTCCCTTATTTTGTGTTCTAGGTTAGCAAGGTTTGACCTTTTTTCCTGAAGTTTCCTTCACTACATATGCTATTAAATTTTGATCAGCATTATCATTAGTATAGTTGTATCCTAGCATTGATACCAGCAGTCAGGAGTAAGAAGACGAAATGTTAAGGATTGCAAAATCTGTGATCTGGTGGTTTCTGTCTCATGTCTGGCATATTCCTGTGGACAGTAACTCAAAGCACTGCAGCTACTCACAGGCAGAAAGAGCAGAACTGAGATGAAAGAAGGAAACACACATGTACAGCAATTCCCAGATTTTTTAGGGCGGTTTTTTTTTGAGAATGGAAAAGTTACATACAAATGGGCACAGACTAGGAAATTAAGGTGCATGGAGGTAGGAAGGGAATAAACTACGCAGAACCCAGCAGACAATTAGCAGAGCTTCAGTTTGATGTCAAAGATGAGAACAAGCCAGTGAAGGTATCTGAGAAGTGTCTGGAGACTTTTTTGATGATAAGTAGGGCAAGCTGAGGTCTAGAGATTGCATGAAATATGTCATGAGGAGAAGCTGGCACAGGCAAGGCATCAAGGTGAACAGGAATTTTGGAGGAAGGTTCTGGAGATACTGTGAGGAATACCAGATACAACTGTGTGGTGGCACTGTAATTTAGGGGAGAATCAAAGGTTATATACACTTAGTACATAAGCATGAAACAGGAAAAATACTCAATCTGCCAACAGTTAAAGACAAGAGAAAAAGAGCTGGAATTTCCTTGACACCAAGGGAGTTTCTTTCAATCATGATACCACTAAACTTTCCAAATGGCCCTGAAAATATTTGTTGAAGCATAACTTATCTTCTTCCAAAAACATTTTTGCATTCCAAGAGATAATACTGTTAGAGTGCACTGCACTGGTTTCTACTCTGCAACCGTTTGTAAGTGACTAATCCCTGTGGAATTTCAGGGGATCTGACCATATAAATACCTTTACTTCCTTTTGAAAACCTGCTACCTTCTGTTAATGGATATGTAGCGAACCAAATTCTTAGCTGCTTTAGCTCAGATACTGCTACATATGAAGGAAATTTACTAGGCTATCATTCAAAATGTTGGAAAAATGTCTAGGATTAGAATAAACATAAATAATATACATCTGGAGATTTTTTTACTTAACATTTACGGTTTGGTTTTGTGGGTTTCGTTTGTTGGGTTTTTTAATTTTTAATTAACTGTATCTCAATCAATCTTTAAACGTTAATTTAGTTAGGAGTAACATATCTCCAATGTTATTTGAATGTTTCCTCTAGCAAGCCATGCTATTTTAAACAATTGGTAAGTGAATCACTTGCACAGGTCTCTGCAGAACTGAAGATTAATGCTGTTTCCTCCAGAACGAGACACTCAAATTCATCCTCTAGAAACCAACAGAGAACACTGACTACCCTTCCAGGAAAATGCAAGCAATTCCATAAATTTAGGAGAGGTTTATGTTACAGTTATCATACAAAAACCAGTCAAAAGAAATCATAAAAGTCAAAACAAGACAAAACCAGTTTAATACAGGTAAGTCAGTGCCAAACAAGAAAGAGGCAGTGGTTGCAGCTCATCTCGGTGACTTCAATATTAACGGAACTGCATACATACAAGGTGTCGTGGTTTAAACCCAACCAACCATGCAGCTCGTTCACTCACTCAACCCCCCTTCTGGCCCTCCCCTGCTTCCAGAGAGATGGAGGAAGAATCAAAAGGATGCAACTCCCACAGGTTGAGATAAGAACAGTTTAGTAACTAAGGTAGAACACAAATCACTGCTGCTACCACCAATAATAATAATGATAAAGGAAAAGAATACAGCATCCCATCAACCACAACAGATAACTCACGACACCCCACCAACCGAGTGCTGACCGACCATCTCTTCCAACCACCCCAAGAGAACCAGGCCTTTCAGATCACCCCCAGTTACATCCTGGGCATGACGTGCTATGGTATGGAATACCTCTTTGGTCAGTTTGGTCCTGTCAGTACAGTCCTGTCCCTCCTTCCCCCCGGCTTCTTCTCCTCCCTGGCAGAGCATGAGGCTCACAAAGTCCTTGGTCAGGGCAAACATCGCTCAGGAACAACAAAGAAACATCGGCCTTATGAGCCTTGTTCCCGGGCTAAGTCAAAACACCAGCTACTAAAGAGAAGAAAAACTGACTGCAACTGCTGAACCCAGGACACAAGGAATTTAAAATGAGGGAAGAATCTGAATGTGAACAAAATGGAAATTAAAATCAAACAGTGTACTGACTAAAAGGGAGGATGGAAAATGCAAGCAGCTAGCTGGTAGCAAACATTAGCCATAGCAGATGTGAGTGCTATTAACTCTAAATGCACATTAAAATAAAGCCAGCATCTGTTCTCACAGAGATGGCCTCAGTAATCTTAAATGAAAGGTTAGTTTGGAAATCAAAGCTTTAAAAAAGGATTAACAGCAACATTTGGGAGAGGCAGAGAAACCTGGTGTCTGATAACCACAAGCAAACGTTCACAGTTCTGGATGGTCATTCTGCAGCTCTAAATGAGCAGTGTGCCATTTCATAGGAGCTCGTGAAGATCTTGCATGTAGAAGTCAACAAAACCTTTTAAGGGTGGGAATGTAACATTCAATGATCTGACTTTTTTCTAGACAAACAAAGCTGAGCAAGCAGTAAAGTAGATGCTAGAGACAAATGCTGAGAAAAGGGAAGCTAAGTCTCACAGATTTTCAAATAATGACTAGCATTTAAGTCTAAACAGCACTTACACAAAGACAAACAGAATGATTATAACAGCAGGCATCATAAAATACTGGGACCTAGAAAATGAACGTACTGAGAGTATGAGTAACTCAATGGAAAATATCAATTGCACAGTTACCAAGGCTGGATGTAATTTCAGAAAAATGAAGGAAGAAAATTCCACAATGATGAAGGGATTACAGGTTGTAAAATAGGTGGTAGGAATTTTCATTAGAGAAATCACAAACACAGTCAGAGTGCCAGGAGCTGAGGAATAAAAACTGAAGTGGAGGAAACGTGTTTGGCTGGGACTTCTTAAAAATGTTCCTAGCCACTGGCTGAGACTGATCAGAACTACTTAACAGCAGGAAAACATTACAGTTGAAGAGGTAAAGTGACCCAAACTGTCAGTATTTGATATCCTGCTCTTCCCATCGCACCATCAGTTACACAGTTATACTGGCTATCTAAATTTATTTTACTAAATAGCATGCTGAAATAACTGGTTAAAAGAGTCACAGAAAAGTTGGCTTAGGTCATAAATTCTGAGAATTAATGTGTATATCAAAGAGTTTATTTCTCAGTTTGGGACTGATGGTGAAACATTAAGTTCAACTTTATTTGTTTATTTAATCACCCTTATCTTAAGCAATAAAACTATGGGGGTTTATGGAACAGCCATCTACCTTATTTCTAGAATATTGTATAGACTTAAAGACCAGTTGCTAAAGTAACAAGTCAAATGTAAGAAGTTAGATGGCTTTGTTTAGTGAGGATCTATAATAAACTTGAGAAATTACTGTCTATATTTTAATTTCATTGTAGCAAAGTTTGAAGTGTAACTAACACCACCACAAAACTTCAGTTTAAAGTAACTATAGTTTACTGCTTAATAGTGTGGAGCAAGGAGTTAATGAGTCAATGTGACCAGAATGAAAACTACTGTAAATTCTGTGAAAATACAGTTACATATGAAATCTCTGAGGGCTATGGAAGATTAGGAAATAGGGAGCTTTTACTAAGTATTCTGGATTTGTGACACTTTGACTGTGACTAGCCACTGACTGTGTCAAGCATGTAATGAAGCCATAAATGAGACTGCATGTTTATGGGACTGCTCAAACTGCAGTAACAACAGAAAGCTCTTACAGGCACACGCCTGGGGGACTGCAAGAAACCATCTTGGTTTTGTATCAGTCTCAGAGTGGGTAAGGGCCCACACTGTAATAAAGTACTAGCTAATAATCTTTCCTGAAACTCTCACAAAGAACCATGGATGGAATGCATGTGGAAAATAAGCTATTGCGCAAAAAGCTGAGATTTCAAACCCAGCATTTTCTGTTTAATGAGACAAGATTTGATCCTTCATCTGTCTTCTCTTTTTCTTGCCTCTGAAAAGCAGACATACTTTCCCCCAAAAAATCATCCTCTTTGACATATTATTTTCCAGGACACTACATTCAAGATGAGACATGTTAAGTAGCAAGTAAGAGCTAACTTGAGTTACTGACTGGCTTTTTCCTGCACAGGACTGCCCCTTTCCTATATTCAGATCAGTCTGAGAACTAACATTTTTGCCTCTCAGCATAGGTACTTGCTTAACATGCTGATCACCCTTCTTCCTTGACGATCGTGGGAAAATTACTTGGCAGAGAAATTAAAGAAAATTGGGACCTAACAGAAGATGTAGTATTAAGGAAACTTTTTTAGGGTGAAATACAGTTGCTACTTCCAGAGACAGTTGGCATACACGGAATCTACTCCACCACAGTTCTCTAGGCAACCTGCCACCTTAGTACTGGTCTTTCCTGGGAAACTGACAAACTGATCAAATATAAGGGGTTCAAGGAAAATCCCCTTTTAATGTGACACTGATCTATCAGGCTTCCTGCTCTCCCATCTAACAACAATGCCTCTGTTCAAACAAGGTTAAGTGAATCAATAGATTCAATGCTAGTTCTCTTGCTGATTTTTAAGTCACGGTTTCTCTTCAAAGACTGGACTGGAGATAAAGCTGAAGGAACCGGCAGAAGATCTGAAGTACATTCAGCTCTTTGACTTGTCTTTGAAATTCCGGACCTGCTGGATTCCAGCTCTGTGTCTGAGCAACCCTGCTTTGGGCTTTCAAGCCACAGAGGTTCAGGATTACTGTCAAGAGCTTCTGAGTCTTTGTCTGTACACTCAGCACTGGTGAAATCTTCCGAATAAACTGTGTTCTCAGGACTAGTAACAAAGTCATCTGAGTAAATAAATTCAGAGTTGTCTTCAGCACTCCTGCTGGGGCTTGGTTTCTGATCACTTATAACAGATGCATTATCATGGGCCGTTGTTTTAGGATGGATGAAGTGTATTGCCTCCTCATTACTTTTCTTTGCATTTGCATCTGATGGGAAAGCTTCTCGGAGTTCGGTTTTTGCATGCTTTTCCTTGTGAGTAGATTTTAACACAGTTCCCTCCAGTAAAGGGGCTGTGGATACTTTGCATGGATGTTCCTTGCTTGCAATTTCATCACTCTTCAATGGACCTGCAGGGGCTTGTTTCTCCAGGTCAGGGGACACACCTTGTGTCACAGAAGTGGACTCTGGAAGAGCACTATTTTGTAATGAAGTCTGAATAGCTTTATCAAACTGATTACTCCGCTTTGAACTGTCTCCCTTGCTACAACGCCTGTAAGAAATCACATGCTGTTCTCCAGCACTTCTGAGCTGCTTTCTTTTGGATAAAAGGCTTCTCTCCTTCATCATCTCTATCTGCTGTTTTCTGTACTGCTCTCTCCTTTCATGAATTATCAGTTTATCAGGGTTGGTTTGCTGCAGCCGTAGCCTCAGTGTATTTGTCAGCCCATACAACAATTTCTTTCTGGGAGGCCTGTTTTCCTTAGTTCCGCAATTCCTTTCAGAGGCCATGTCTACCTGGGGTACAGCTTTCATAGATCCTCTCCCAGCCTGAGAAGATGCTGCACAGATGGCCTCTTGATGGCCTTCCTTGAGTTGAGGGTTGGCAGCCCCAGTGCTCTCACCAGGCCCCACAGGTGGCTCTGCAGGCTTGAGGGCAGAGGAATGGCTGGGGGCCTGTGAGGCCATGTCATTGCTTTCTGGAGCCCGGTAGAGCCAGGCAAGAGGGGGATTCACAGTGTCAGGCACAGCACTGTGGGTGAGCACTGATAGCTCTGCCAGCAAGGCCCTAAGTACCGGCAGCTGCCCCAGGACACTGTGGAGCTGTGGAGGGCTGGCTGGGTGCAGCAATGAAGGCCCAGCACTGGGAAGTGGGGGGCTCGGGTCCTTGCCTTTCTCCTGTGGTCCCCAGGCCTCGACACGTTCCCACTGCCCTGCAGCCGCTGCTGCTGCTGGCAGATGTGGCTTAGCAGGCTCATGGCTGTAATAGAGCATGGGAGGGCAAAAGATGTTGCCCTCCAGCTCCTCGCCCTCCTCCTCCTCTTCCTCGCTCCCCGGCTCAGGGGAGGTGGCAGGCGGCGTGGCAGCACGGGGGCTAACGGGGATCGGCGGGGATGGCTGCTCACCGGCCTCCAAGCTGCTGAGCCGGTAGCCCAGTACCAGCTCCCCGACGGGGCGTCCCGCAGCGTCCCGCAGCGGGAAGCGGCCGCGGCGACAGCAGGAGGCAGGCGCCCCGGGCCGCTGCAGCAACTCGGCGGCGGCGGGGGCCAGGGAGACACCACAGCTGCCGAGGACACGGGAGGGCCCGGGGCCGAGCCCGGCGGGCAAGGCCAGGAGTAGGACGCGGAGCGGCCGGCGGCGGAGCGCAGCGCAGAGCGAGCCCCGGCACCAGCGGAAGAGGCAACGCTTTCCGCGGCCGAAGGGGAAGGCCCGCCCCGGCCGCAGGGGCTGCGCGGAGACGGCGGGGCGCAGCAGGAGGGTGGGGAAGTCCAAGAGGCGCAGTGTTACGGCCGGGCACACCACGGGGCCCGGCGCCGCCACCCGCACCGTCTCCACCAACACCTCCAGCTCGAACAGCCCCGCCACCGCCGCCATGGCGACTCCCGCGCGCAGCTCTCGCGAGAAAAGTGCTTGCTGAGGCAGCCCGTTCTCCCGCGAGAGTTGTAGCGTCAGCTTTCCCGGGAGTCGTTCCCTTCCTTTGCAAAGCACCCTGGGAGTTGTAGTCCGTGCCGGGCAGCCGTCGTCCCTGGGGTCGGGGTTTTCTCGCTGTGGATCACGGCCAACAGCCACAGAAGCCGGGGCGCGACGGCACGCTGTGCTCCGTCAGTCAGCCAGTGGTTGTGAAGGCAGGGAGGGATGTTACACTGTGTCCTGCCTCTTTCTGGCTTGTCCCCACCCCAAGAGAAGCACGGAAGTTTGTGCCGAGGGCTGTGTGCTGAAGAGCATCTCCACAGTTGAGGACCCATACATACCTGAGATTTTAAAACCTGGGCTACTACATTAATCAGGTTTTTCTAATCAGCTGTAAATATTGCCTCTGTTTGTTTAACGTCTCAGTCTCTGCAGTGCCTGAGTGCCCTGGGCATGCGTTGGTAAAATTCCTATTTTTCTTTTCTACCTGCATGTAAAGTGAGAATTGCGGCAGATGCACTTGGGAATTTTCACTTCTCGCCTCTTGCCTGGCAAAGAGAGTGCCCTCCCCTCTCTGCCCCTCCCTTACACCAAAGTGTCCTTGCCACAGGTACAGCAAATAGGTGCTGAGATGGGAAGAAAATTGTTTTGTTTAACTAGTAAGTTGCCTCTAAACCAATGTATCCTAAACTGATGGTGTTGGGATACAGTTACAGTACATCTTCACTATTTACCACTAGGGAAGTAGCTAAAAGACCAATCCCTTTCCCCTTTCTGTTGCCTTCTTTTTTCCCCTTTCCTTCCTCTGCCAAATTACAGCTAGTTTTTAGAAAAGCCAAAACCAGCAGGAAATGGCTAAAGAATCCAGCCGTTCACTTTTGGTCTCATTTAAAGGACACCTTTCATTAGCTACTATGTCTGAGAACACAGTTAAGGAATTTGACATCTGAGTTGTGACCAGGGCTTAAGAAGTAAATGATTAAGTTCTCAGTTCCTCCACTGTTTCTATTCTAAGCACATGAATCTAAGAGCTACGAGTCCTTTGCAGTCAAGGCTGCTTGTATTCGGGTGTTGCCATTGTACTGACATCGTGGTAGATGAAACAAATGGCCAGTCCATTTTGCTGCCACGTTCATCTCCCACCATCAGTCGTCTGCTTTTCTTGTGTTTCCTTTTCCTCCACCCCTGTTCCCATCCCAGGACAGCTTGACAGTTTAGTTGTCATTTTCCATAAAGAAACAATGGCAAAAGATTCCCTGATACACTGAAAATGGCAGGCATATTTAACAGTGGTCAAGCAGACACTTCTTGAAATCCCCCTGGAAGACACTGGATAGGCATTTTGCCTATTTTGCAGATGAGAATACTATGACTATGGTGTTTAGTACAGGATTTCTTACCTAATTTTGAAACTTCCAACATGTGTAGGTAGGAACTTCATGTGTGGTTTTTGTAACTGGAGTTGGGGAGTAAATTACAGAGGAACCAAAGCCTTGTTTTAGGTTGCTGAGCCTCTGCACTGCCAGTAGTTTCATAAGAAACTGAAGTTTTCAGTTTCATGTCCCTGAAAATCAGCCCTGTTCCTGTATTTAATTTTGCACAGACAAGATAAATAACAATTATTGAATGCTTGTGAAGGTATAGGTGTTAGTAGGCCGTGTAAGATTGGTCAGCAAGTTAGTAACAGAACAGCTATTTAAATAGGAAGGGGTATTGGTTTTTAATTTTATTCTTGTTGGTGTGCTTTATTAAGTTAATCCTCTGGTCACAAGAGCGTATTTGTCTTCAAAGTAAGAAGACAGCAATATTTTGTTGCTAAATTGCAAATCAGAAAAAAAAAAAGAAAGACCATTTTCTTTCCAGTACTCCTAGTTTCTACTAACTACCATTTTAAGGAGACTTGTGATAACACTTCTTTAGTTTGCATGTCAGAAAAGAGTGGTTCAGAAAATAAGCATGGCTCAGCATGGCAGGGTTATGGAGCCAAGCTGTATTACCTGCTGCTGCCCCAAAGACGGCAGGTACCTAATAGGATCTACATTGGTTGCATTTAGTAATGTTTTATCTTTTAAAAATAGCTCTGGTTCTTCTCAGTGCAGTCTTTTCAGTCCTCCTTTATCAGAACTAGACTTCTTCTGGGCTTTTTTATAAAAGACTGAGATATTTTGCTGATTCAGCAAAGTCTTTCACTGACCTTATCTGTATGTTTGAAGTGCTAACATTTCATCTCAAAAACTTCCAACCCAGACAATTGGTATCATTAGCAGCAACTCAGCAACTTTGCTCAAATCTGTTTTTTTGAAGGCTCTGAAATGCCTTTCTTTGCCCTTAATTCCCATAAAATTACAGATTTATTGATGTCTCTACACAAAGAGATTTTTCTATACAGTTGTATACCTGTTTATGGATGGAGAAGTATGACTAGTATGACTATTTTCTAGTATGACTAGAAAAAAAGTCTTGAGAAAACAGATTTTGAGACATCTACAATTAAAACTACTTATTCTGGTGTCATTCTAAAGACTGTATTTTTTTTTTTTTCAGATCAGATGCTGGAGTAAAGAGCCATTGTTTGCCTGGATATAAAATTGCTCTTCTCTCTCCAAAATCTGCAGACTGATGTTTGGGATTTGTGCNTGGTGTCATTCTAAAGACTGTATTTTTTTTTTTTCAGATCAGATGCTGGAGTAAAGAGCCATTGTTTGCCTGGATATAAAATTGCTCTTCTCTCTCCAAAATCTGCAGACTGATGTTTGGGATTTGTGCAAATATTTAGCCTGGTGGCACTCTGATTCAGAAAAGGGTCAGACAGTCTGCTGGAATATTCATCTGCAACATAATAGCAGTTCTGAAAATACTTGAGCTTAAAATGACACCCAGAGAAAACTTATTTAGTCTTTTCTCAGTTGTCTGTTGAGTCAGCCACTTGTGAAAAGGCAATAAACAGGAAGAAATTCAGGAATAAGGAAGCCAGCCTTCAATAACTCTCTCAGTTTTCATGACCTCTCTTTTTCAGTTCAGAAAAAATGGGAAATTATAAAATACATGAGCAAAGCATTTGAGGGTTTTTGCAATATATTTAGGTTTCTCAAAGAAAGTAGAAAAGGTTTCAAAAAGGAACAAAATCAAATGAGAATGTTAAATCTTTGCAGAAACTACTGTTTGCGTGTGTTTCTGTATATTGTGCAGTGCTTTGCAGGGAGATTTGCTGTTTCCTGTGTCCAGATTTTCTGCTTAATGATCCTTAATTTCGTGCTGACAGAGCTAGTGATGTATGGAGCAGTCTGGGAACAGTTGCAATGATAATATTGGCATAGGCATTTTGATATCTATCAAAATGAAGGATGCTGTGGTTTCTCCCTGTTTCTCAGCATGTACCCTCCTGTCCTCAAAGTGCCCCATCAATTGGATGATCAGAACAGCTGGTACAGAATCTATTCATACATACAACTCCAAAATACCTCCCTTGCATTGCTACCCTGAAGATGATCGTTAACTCCTCTTACTTCAGTGTGATAGCTCTCACGTTTATTTTCATTCTATACTATCTTTAGCAGAATTTAGGAGTGTTAAAATAAACACCATTTGCCTAGTTGTGTGGCCCTTCTCCATTTGGCAAACACCAGTCTGTCTCCTGTCTTTCTAACGGTTTCATTGCTGTCCTTAGGATTTTACTTTCTCAGAGTGGTGTGAGTTAAGGCTTATGGCAGAGTTACTTCTGCAAAGTCAGCAGGGTGGCACAAAGGATTGTTTTCTCATTACCTCAGGGAGGGGAAAACAGTTTGCCTTTAAGATACGTGTGAATCTGTGGCTTTCACAGCCAGCTTGGAAATACAACCTGTGCCAGCTTGCCTTCTAATTCCAAATTTCTTCAAAGAAAGATTAATGGGACTGCGGCAAAACACAGCTTCTCCTTCTGTACTGAGCAGCCTCCATAATCTTTCTTGGATCTGGGGAAACAGTGCAAGCAGACTCTTAAAGGAAACGTGGGAAAACCTGGCAAATACTAGAGAGAGAATGACACTTTGAGACCCAACAGGATGTCACAAATACAGGAGCTTGGACAACTGTATTGAACATGACAACAGGACATATCCAAAAACGTCACATCTGAGGTGATTTCCTTCATTTGAAAAGAGTTATTATTAAAGCCAGTGGATGTTTTTGCTTAAAACAAAACAATAGGGAAGGGTCAACCTGAGGATTCAGCCCATTGAATATTCTTTGCATAATGCCCAGCAACATGCAAAGCCAATTTCCTTAAATAAATGTGTGTTATTAGCACACGGAGCCTTTACCATCAGTCTTCTATTTGATATAAACCATCGTGAACTCATTTGGTATTAATGCAAACCGCATTGGTTCACATACTGTCATGTATCATGGTTTAAATTGTGTCACTCCCCATCCAATAGCTGGGAAGCTCTCAGAAAGTTCTTGAAGGGATTGATTTATTTTCTATGGCTTCATGGTTGTAGCCCACACTTGTCAAGCACGTATGTACTGCATGACAAAAGGATTCCAGGTGCTTAGCCATCTGAAGAGGACAGCTTCATCACATAGCAGCACAGTTACGTGCATATGTTTGAGAGGCAGAGAAAACCTGAACCAAAAGTTTTCTTCAAGGTGTGGTGGTCCTTCCAATTCCTGTTGTAGCAGGAGAGCAGGGTAGGTTCTCAGAGTTTAGCATGCTCTCTGTAGGCAGTGATTTCTCAGTTGCCACTTCCTAAAAGGCTATGTTTACAGCATTCCTCTAGCTCAAGCTGGGACTCACTGGGGGCAAATTACAGTTCAAGTATCTGACAGAGCTTCTGACAGTGAAAGCTGTTGTGAGCCTCAGAATGGTTCTTAAAGTCAATTCAATAGTTAGATGATTTTTCGCTAAAATAAAAAATTGGAGATGTCTGCAAATATTTGAGTAGGAAACATTTAGTATTGTGTGCATTGTACCATCACACTGATGACACTCATTATCTTATCTGTCATAATTATCATTGTAAAGTATGTTTTTTTCAGGAGGTTTACAGTACAGCTGTTTTATTCACATTTTCAACTTCTAAGTTGTTTCCCTTTTTCTGTTTAAAAGCAAATTTAAATCAATTTGACTGCTTTGGGAGCTCTCCTTTAGAGAGAGCAAATTAAAAAGAGCCAGGGATGTTATGTGGAGCTACAGAGATGGACTAGATATTCCTGTCTGGTGGTGCATGAGGCTGAGTGATACCCAACACCTGGTAGGGGCAGAAGCGTTCCACCTCAGTGAACTGGAGGTATGAATCTGCTTGTGGAGGTAGGAAAAAGAAACCCATTAGCCCTGCACTTTTCATGTCCCTTCTTGTTCTCCACAACTACATGGTGGCTCTCTATTGAATGCTTTTCTCTGGCTTGCCTGGCAGTGGGATTTCCAGTGTAAAGATGAGGTCCTTTTCTTGGCTAAGCCAGCTTTATTCCAGGGATCTCACCAGAGGTGACCCTCTGTATGCTTCATCCCTTCAAGCTCTGTACCCTTATTCATACTCTGCCAGGTGTCAAGTGTGAAGCAATTCCTACTGGTGACCTGCTCATGTCTGAAAATTTCTGACTCTAACTTACCATGGTAGTGACTGTGATGTGAAATTTAAATGTATGGACAGGGCAAACTCATGTCCAGTTACATCAGTTTATTGATTAGAAGGAAAGGATGAACTGTGTTTTAGGATGATAAATGTGTGACTCTGTACATCTAGATTCAACTCTCTCTTTTGCCATAGGTTTCTTCTGGAAGATCTAATTTCTTTGTGCCAGAGTTCCTCTCGTAAGACATGACCGGTGCTTCACAGAGATGCTGAGTGGGTAAGTGCCTCCTGGAAGGGTAGAAATCTCTGGGATGCACAGAGCACATCCTGCCATCCCCACAGGCCCCTGCCCCAAGGAGTGATGGCAAGCGGCTATAATTGGGATTGTTTTACTTGTCCCTGAAATGTAGTACCAAAGCCTGGTGGTGAGTCCAGGAGCCCCTCACAAGCAGTGGAGAGCAGCTGGAAGTGAGCAGTTCCTTATTGCAAGACCCCACTAGCTCCTTCCCACATTTCAGGAGCAGGCACTGCAGCACAAGGGGAGACGTTCAGAGAGGCTGGTGCCTCTGTGTCGTTTGCCGTGTTGCCATGCCAGGCTCTCAGGCACTGAAAATGTGGCAGCCTGCCTGAGCTAATTATCAACCCAGCTCTTGGGAGGGCTAGTTCAGGCATGGCACTGCTGTGCTGACACAGCTGTCCTGCTGCCGGTTCCTCATCTGGCCCTGTCTGGGGGATCCCAGGGCTCTGCTGCCTGTAGGAACTTTTCACAGGTAGTCAGAATGCTGGAAAACTATTTAATTCACTGCTGTGCAAATAGCCCCATGGGGTAAAGCTAAGGAGGAAAATAGGCTTGTTTCTCTTGTGCTACACCATGTACTTTGTGTGGGCAGAAAGACAGAGTGGTGTCTGTAGTAAGCCCCTGACCGAAGGTCAGATGAGAGCTGTGCCAGTGCAGAGGCCTATGTGGCTAAAATACTTCCTTGTCTAACTCCACTGACCTTCTCTGAGCTAATTCAGGGATGTCTTTGGCCTGGTAAGGTCTACTGAGGCAGCTGTGATTGCCCTAACACAAAGTTTCCTGGTTTTGCTCGTATGTATTTTAAGCTTATTGCTATTTCAGTGCAGTTCCGTGCATTTCCTATTTGAACAGTTCCTGTCGGAAGCATGTATTGTTTAGGGAGACGTGGCATTAATTACCATGTGAATTATTTGTTGTGCGGGTACCATGCAGAGCAATAGATGGGAACTATTCCAAATGGTCTCTAATGAGTTCAGTCATCCAAGATCCTGATTTCCATCCCATAAATAATAAACTGTCCTCGATATGGTAACTCAAATTTGCCTTTAAATTGCTTATTTTAATTTTACAGAGGAAATAATCAAGAAGAAAAAGTTCTGGAAAATGCAAGCCTGCCGCATTTCTGTGGCAGGTCACTCGGAGGTTGCAGTGTCTCGTCCTCTTCCCCACACTGAGCCCTGAGACAGTGAGCACGTGACTAGGCTGGTAATAGCTTCGTGTCACAAAGAGTGAAATTTGAAAAGTAATGAATGAAAATATCTATGAAATCTTTCTCCATAAAGGAAGAGTCCTTAATATAACCTCACGTAGCGAGCTCTTTCCCATCTCCTTTTGATGGGATCTCCAGTCTCAATTTCCGCTGCTGATCGTTTGCTCTTCGGGCCAATGAAGGAGGCCAGAAGTGTTGCTCTAACAATAGACCTCGCCTCTGGCAAGGCAATAGTGTGTGCTCAGCAGTGACCCATCTGCTTCATCAAATGCAACATCAACAGCCTTTTAGACAGGTCTTGTCTAGTATTGCAGTAGTGGGTAAAGATTTTTCAGAAAGCCTTCTCATATTTGCGGATGCTGAGGCATGAACGTACCGGTAACTGGACTAATGATTTCTTACTCTACTCACTATAAATAGAAATAATTCTGCTCCAGGCAGTCAAACTATTACACTCAGAGACTTTGGTACCAATATAACAGCCAGCCGTGAGATTTTTCTGTTCTAAAACCATCTTTTTCAACCTTCTTTTTTTGTCATCTCAGCATTTTATCTTCAGTAAATATGTATCATGACTTTACATGAGCCTGTGGTTTCTGGGCTGTCTGTAAGTCCAGACTAAACAATAGTGCATAGCATAGCATAGCAAAAATACTGCAAGGGAAAGAGGAAAGGAGTGTCTTTTGGACATGTATTAGCTGGTCACACATCATTCAGATTTGTTAAGGTTCCATACCAGATAAATAGGAATAGAAGGCTTGGATGGTCCTGCAGGCACATCTTACTGGCATCACAGTTGCAGAAATTTCATTTCAAGAGACAAACCAGTGAAAAAACCCAAGCAGGTTGCTCTTATTTCCGGCCCTGGAAGGAATGGCAGCTCTTTGAAAACGTTAATATCCTCAGTCAGGCATTGCAAATATTAGTTCTCAGTTCCTTCAAGGGATAAAAAGAGATAAAAATAGAAGTCACTCTGAAAACTCCCAGAGGCTGACAAATGCATTCATTCATTTCTTTCTAATGACATCTTTCATGAAGGCCCTAACACTGGAAATTCTCAGGGGAGGATTCCTTCCCCCCAATACTTTCTCACTTCTGTTGAAAGCTATCTGTATCATTGCAAGCAGGCAGGGGGTGAAGCACTTTCTGAAAACTCAGCTGTGCTTTTGTAGACTGATCTTAAACCACAAAATGGCCCATTCTCCCGAGCGCACCAAGAACGTGGCACTGCAACCTGGAACAGCATAGGAGTGGCTAGCTGGTGGGATAGTTCATGTGAGAAGGGATGGCTGTGTGAGATTCACACCTCAAATCTGGGTGTGAGAAGCATGCTGCACAAAAGAGATGTCAACTTTACTGCAGCTTCCTTTTCACTCTCTATTCCTCTCATTTGTACATATTCCCAGTTTGCTCATCTCCACTCTAAGGTATACATACATCCTGTTTAGTGGATGCAACCGAGTCACATTTGCACATTTTTCATTCCAGAGCAAAGGATTGGCCACACAGGCAAGCTAAAGATATACGACTGAAGGGCACCACTGGAGTCATCCAGTCAGTGCCTCACAAGTCGCAGAAAGGCAGTATGCACATGAGCGGTCCTGTGCACTGCAGTTCATCTCGTCCCAGGATGCTGTACATTTCCAGGCTTTTCACAACAGACTCCAAGACCATGCTAGAAGACAAATGCCACAGTAATTGTGCCACAGGAGGAGAACAGGAGAGATCAAGGGCGTTTCTGAGTCCCCCTAGCTAGCAGGAGATTTGCTGGGTGACATTTGCAGATGCTTCTGGACCATGCAGTACGCTGCAGAGGAAGACAAATGAAAACCAGCATCTCTGATGATCTAATTTGAAAGAGGATAGCTTCCTCCTTCCAGATCTGGTGATTAGCTCAACTCTGAGCATGCCAAGAAGCACGAGCATCTGATGGATGCTGATACCTTGAGGGAACACTGGTGAAACTTGTGTCCCTCATAGTTATGTTTATGCCCTTAACTGACCCAACATAACATAAAATTATCTTAAATCCCAGTGAGAAAAAGCTTAAGGGGGTCAGGAAAAAGGATATCCTGGGACTATAACCTTAATTATTAAACTATATTAGTCTAATTTTACTCCTATAATTTCCCTTGTACACAAGGATCTCCAATGGGGGGTTGTTTGTTTCTTTTATAAACAATGGCTTTGCTTTGTAATGTACTGCTGTTTGGCACAGTCTCTGATTGTATAAAAGGCAGATCTTTAACAATGAGCTGTGGTCTTATCTGATCTGCAAGCTGGAGGATATATCATCAATATAATTTGTGGCAGGATATTTGCATAGATGTGGTGAAGCGTGTTGGAAACTCCTCTGAAATCACACAGGCAAAAAGGAGACAGTGTTAGCTTACATAAGTGAAGTTACTGGCTTAACTTTTTAACAGGGCCTGTTGTGATAGGACGAGGGGTGATGGGTTTAAACTAGAAGAAGGGAGATTCAGGCTTGACATAAGGAAGAAATTGTTTACAGTGAGGGTGGTGAAACACTGACACATGTCCAGAGAGGTGGTGGATGCCCCATACCTTCAGGCATTCAGTGCCAGGGTGGATGTGATTTTGAGCAACCATGTGGTCTGGTTGAAGATGTCGCTGATCATTGCAGGGGGGTTGGATTAGATAACCTTTGAAGGTCCCTTCCAATGCAAACTATTCTATGATTCTATAACAGCTCCATGAATATGTGTTCTTTCTGGAATAGGAAATCACAGCTTGCAGGTACTTAAAGCCAGCTAAGAGAAAATAGCTGATTGTGATATTCTGTCACTAACATATTGGATCACATATTAAGAACCAGTAACCTCCTATAGAGATTTAAAGTGGTTGTTCATAGGTTCATAGGTTCAAGGGTGGCTCTGTAACTCCATTGCTGGTATCCAAAGGCTGTTCTTGGCCGCAGGAGAGCTGAAGGGCATGGCCCAGAGAAGGGGGCTGCTGTTCTGAAGTCATTAGTAAGCAAAAGGTGGCATTCTGCAAACAACCACTGCCATCACAAACAAAGTTAATTGGTTCTTCTGCTGGCATTCCTGAAATGCTGAATGAACACTGGCAGCACTATTCAGGAGACAAAGCTAAATTATCATAATAGGACCTTCTGACCAAAAATTCTGTGCGTCACTGAGAGGTATTCCCTTCATGTCAGGGTTGAGATATTTATTAGTATAATTTAGGGACCAAGTGCTGCTCATGGTGTCAGTGAGTCTACTTATACTGTGGATGAAAATGTACTTTAGTTCTACAGCAGTAAGTCTGGCCGCTTTCACATATTCTGTGTTTGCCTGAAGAAAAGAAATCATGTTGTACTCTACCTACAGCTGTAAACTAGCAAGAATACTAGGCAAGCCAGAAACATCCACTTTGCCCAGACAGCCAAAACCTTTCCTTTATATCATGCCAGTACTTACACCTTCTGGAGCCCTGATGCTGCAACGGGATGTGTGAAGGCCAGAGATAACGTAAAGCTCCAGATCTGGAACTGAAGCTTTCTCAGTGTGAGAAGTATTGGTGTTGATTATGCTCCATGTCTAGCTGCTTTTTAAGTTGCAAAAGATTGCCATTTCTAGTATAACACCCTGTAAAAAAAAGAGCATGCACTGACTTCTCTTGTTAAAATTCCATGCAGTTTCTTAGGGTTTTTTCCCCTTTGTTAGTTAGGAATGGTGGAGGTCGGTGGAGTTTTGTAAAGGACTGTTTCAGCAAGGATAAAACATATTAATCATGCTGCAAGTCCTGCTTCTGGCTGATGGGGTACCTCTCTTGGCTGGTGTACAGGCCTGTCACAGCCCTGGGGGAGCTGTGTGAACACGTGGGCACCTGATGTATGGGTTGTCTTGCAGGGATGGAGAATAGCTGAGAGATGAAAGAGTGAAAAGCATCTGAGTTCTGCCAGATGCAAAAAGTAAATGAGCAGAAGGAAACCCAAAACTATTTATTTTCACTGTCTCTTTCGTTGTTACCTCTTCAGACAAGTATGATATTCAAGTTAACCACACTATTCTTTTGTCTTGTCCTTGACTGTATCTTTGCATTTATTGTTAAGTTTTGTCATGTTACCAGCTTCCAAGAGTGATACACCAAATCAGTTGTTTTGCTGACAGCTGTAAGCCTCCAGATAGGATGAGTGAGTTTGTTTTCTTCCCTAAAAGTTTAAAATGTCCTTGCTTACTCCTAAGGTCCTCCATGGGCTGCTATTTTGTTTAAATTCAAGAGCTTGGTTCCAGAGTGTTTGGTCCATCAAGGAGATCCGTCTTCTCCCTTTGAGAGCTTGCTCCTGACCTGTATGTCAAAGAAACTGAAACAAAGGCAGGGTGATGCCAGGATAGGTTTGCTCACTGATGTAGCTCATTAGAGGACTTCACTGCCTTGCAACTCAGTCTTTTGCTTCTGCCAAGTTTCTTGATGAGCGCTGCAGGAGTAACAGTAGGAAAGTAGGTCAGGAGTAGATCTTGTAAATCTACTCAAAGGGCCAAGAATATAGTTAGTGTAGAGAAGAAGACAAGAGAAAAAAGATGAAAAAGGAAGATTTTAGGGTGATGGGAAGGACAGGAAGGCCAGAAGTTTAGGTGGGACTGTGCATGTGAGCCATGATGTGTAATTATGCACCTGCTTACAGATTCCTTTCTTTTAATGCGAAAAATTGTTCTGTTTCTTTTGCAGGGCTTTCACTAGTGCTTCTAAATCTCTCATTCTGCAGTTGCTGTTAGCAATAAGGCCAGCCTGCTGCCTGCAGGGGTTATGACTATGCGGTGGGTGAGCAATGTGCTGGCCTGCTGTATACACATTTTAAGTGTGTAGCTGCACCCCTACTGAGACCCAGGGAAAAGAAACATCAGAAAAACAAGAGCTTTTGCAGGATGGACAGTTTCCTTTGAAATGTGGTAGGCATGTGATTTCTTTAAAGGGAAGAAAATCAATAGAGGGATTTTTTAGGTTGGAAAAAACAGTGTTGTCTTTAGGAATGAACTTTCAAAATAGATCTGTTTGGGCAACACTCAGTTCTCATCCAGCATGCACACAGCATACACCTCGGCTTTCTATTCAGCTGAACATTTTGCCGTGCTGGCAAAATTTCTTACATATAGCTGGTGTCATGATATTTTTCTATTTAGGTCTAAGATCCTTGGAGGTTTCTGTAACACACAGTTTAACCCATGCCACAGTGAACTGTAATCTGATTTTAAGCAAAATCTGCCTGTGGCTCTTCCAGCACATCCGTAATTCCAGCCACCTTCCACCAAAATTTGTATACATCTACATTTTCTATGTATTCCTTCTGCTTTGTATTAGAACCCTTGCTGGCTGTTAGGCTTTTTGCTGTTCATTTCTTTTTGAGTGTTTTTAACTTGTTTTTCACTTTTGTTTTCCTAGCAGCTAGAATATTAGTTTAAGAAAGCATGTTAATGTGATACACTGTTTCAGCTGAGGTAAAAGCCCCATAGCATATGCATTTACTCAGGAGAGAGAACAGGTTTTATTCTTACCTTTCATGTAAAATTTACCCTTAGAAATGATTTTGCATTTAGAACAGCTTCCCGAGGATTGGGCACTTCTGCATTTGGTGGTACAAGCCAGGGCATTTCTCTACCCTCAAACTGAATACAGTGCTGCTGCCTGCTTCTTTCCCCCATTAATAATTAATACATCAGTTGATAGGCAATGAACATTTTATAAAGGCTATTTAAGCAAAACAGAACAGTGTCTTCTTTGCATCTATCAACAAGAGAGTTTTTAATCTTCTGCAAATTCTCTCATTTTCCTTCTGAAAGTTGGAAACCTCAGCCAAGAAGACACCATCAGGAGACTCTTCATTATCATCATAACACAAATGTTCTCCTTGGTTTTCATTTTTACTTCCTCCTTATGACACTGTGTTTCTCACTGCCTAGCCTCAAGGTTTCCCTATGGCCCATCACTGAGCAACCTATCCTTACACAGTGAGGGCACAGGGCAGTTCTACACATGTAGGTGCAGAGCTCTTGTATGTGCAGGAGTCACAGGTGTACAGCAGTACAGTACAGTACAGTAAAGCTGTACTGTTTTGAAATCAGCATTGGGGTTTTTCTTGTTTGTTTTTAGTTTGTCTGAAAATCATGGTGGTCACTCTTTAGACAACTCTGCATTTATCTGGAAAACAGGTCTGATGTTGACAGGGTAGCTCTCACCCACAAATTCCCTCCTCCTGCAGTTGCATCCTACAGCATGACCTGGAGGCCTCTCTAAAGGCCCAGATACAGAATCGTAGAATCACAGAATTATTTGGGTTGGAAAGGACCTTAAAGCTCATCTAGTTCCAACCCTCTGCCCTGTGGAGGGACACCTTCCACTATACCAGGTTGCTCAAAGCTCTGTCCAACCTGGCCTTGAACATTTCCAGGGATGGGGCAGCCACAGCTTCTCTGGACAACCTCTGCCAGTGTCTCACCGCTCTCATGGTGAAGAATTTTTTCCTAATGATAGAATCATAAATAGTTTGGGTTTGGAAGGGACGTTTGAAAGTCATCTAATGTCTAATCTAAATCTCCCTTCTGCCACTTTAAATACCAGGGAAGGAGCAGGGCAGTGGCACGCTGAGGGGTTCATAGCCCACAGGGAGTGGAAGTGATGGGTAGGAGCTATTTATATTTTGGGCAGTGATCACAGAAGTCCTCTGTGGAGAGGCCTTGGACCACTGGCTGTGCCTTGTTTCTGCATTGGAAGAGTCCCCAGGGAGCAGCACACTGTGAGTGACCTCACACAGTTGGCAGAACCAACCAGCCTCGTGAAAACCTTCCTGCATATTCTCACTACCGTGAGTGATGAAATGCCATATTTACTAACCTGACAAAATGTTCTCTGCTCAGGTGGAAGTTTGAAACCCTATTTTTTTTTTTACTTGGCCATCGTCTGGACTTGTAGCATGGCTGCAAAGGTGCTATGTGCAGTTTCCAGGTCACTGGAGGTATCTGTCCCAGCTGCCAGGTGCCTTTTGTTTCTGTTTGAACGCCCTTGGTGTGTATGTGGTGCTGTTTGGTCCACTCTCAGCATTCCCCTGGGCAGTGCTGGTACCTGAGCTGCGTCATGGGTTGGTAACAACTGTCACTGGCTGAGGATTTGGTCCATCATGTGCTGCAGTGCCCTGGCAGAGAAAAGACCAGTAAATGAAATGCAGTATATAATCTGCACTTTGCAATGAAGGATTTAATTAATTTACCTCTCGGCATTCTGTGCTTGATTTTTGCATACTTCTCAAATCAAATATAAGACTTCCTAAGCTACATCAGACTCTTTCCCATTTTTGTTTTGTTTCGTGTCATTTCTTCAGACCATCTTTCAGTGGCTAGCATTCCTCAAGTGTTTTCTCAGGGAATTGTATAATCTTTTGATTGTAATAAGTATATAATAGTTGGTGCAGTTTTACATAATTTGCTGTTTGTAGTGTACATTAACTTAATGTTCTTTATGAGTTACGAGATTGTCTTTAATAATGAATTATGTGTCTTACCGAATGGTTCTTTCTCGGGATCTCAGAACTGGGTTTTAGTTAAAGAAAACCCTGAGTGTTCCTTTTCTTTCCCACTCTCTTTTGTAATTACTATTATGCTTAATTTCTAGGCAACTTTCAGCCAAAATTATGTGGCAGGCCACTGAGGAGTTAAGATTTAGATAGAACTGATAAACCAGATACTCTTTGGGGGATAGGCACATAAATATTTGCAATGCTATCAAGCAGTTGTTATGGTTTTTAACCCCTCTAAGCTGGGAGTTACTTGGGTAGGGAGAGAAGATGAGTCTATTTTCTTTCCCGTGTAAGTTGGATGATGCATGTATATGGATCACTTACTGATATGATTCAACTGTATGAGCAGAATAACAATGATTTTACTCTGTTCTCACAGGAGTATCTCTCAAAGATTTCCTGTATACCTGAATTTTGTCCCCCATCCCATTGCTCTGTCTTTTAGTTAAATTTTACCCCGAATTGATTACTTCTTGATTTTCCCATGGGGCTGTAGAAGTGAATTTACTTTCATTCTCCTATCTGTAAAGCTTGTTGTTTAAATCTTTTCTCTGTCTCCTTTTTTCAAAGAGGACTTGCTGATTGCAATTTGATTACCTGTTCAGCCTTTTACAAATTATGTTACTCTAATTGAAGCCTAGAAATAGAAATCCAATAAATGCATCCAAGTTAACCTCAGAAATGTTTGATTTCATGCTATCCTGTTCTGTTCATCTCAAGATTCCATACTATAGTAGATGATACTTTTTAAGCCTCTGTAGAAAATGCTAGATTAAAAAAGAAACAAACCACAAAACCTCAACAAAGCAGAATACTTGCATTTATTCAGTATCTCTCTTTAGAGACTGCAAATGTGGATAGATACTGAGTCTATTGTCATTTTCTAACTAAGAAAATGACAATAGACTCAGTTAGCTTGGTGGAAAGCAGGACTATTAAAGCCAGGTTTTCAAAACAGCTCCTAAGGAGTTTAGAGACATTAAGTCTCGTTCAAAGGCAGATTTACACAAGCCAGAGATTCCTCTTATATGGGGAGGGGAGAGTTATCAGAGGGAAAAGCAAACTCATTTTGTGTATATCTCTGAGTGAATTTTGCTTGTGGGCAAATCTAGCTATCTGCAGCACAAACATGATTTTCTTCAGCACTTCAAGCTGGCCCAGATTCTCACTTACACATTAAGTTGTGCATAAATGGTTGTCTGGCTATAAAGGCTTTGCTTCACAGTGTAGTGTCCCAGCATGGTGGTCCCAGCAGCACTGTCCCCAGCAGAGTGGTGCCCATGTCTGCCCAGCAGCATTTCAGTATTAACCATGTGCTGTGGGATGCTGTGGAGCTGGCTGCTTTCTGGATATTCACCTCTCAGTCTCACACTCCTCTATATTCTGATGTATAGTACAGAATCTGTGTACTTCACTGCAGTTTAGCTGAATAACTAGTGTCACCCAAGCCCCACAATGCTATAAAGGCAGGTTAGCATACACATGAAAGCCATGGCTCACCACTGCACTTGCTGTGACACATAATTTTGCAAAAGGCGTTCATCAGGCAAAACTATCAAGAAGTCATGACCGCTACTGAAAAGGTCCAGAAACAGGAGTAGCAAATGAAGAACTCAAGCATTCCGCCCTGGGTACTGGATGGATCTCTTTGGTACCCTCTCAGTGCATGGTGCTAAAGAATTAATGCCTTACACTGAAGGCCTTTTGCTACGAATCACCTGCAGGCAGTAGCTGCTCATTTGGCTGGGAAGTCAAAGACAAGACACATGTGATGATGAAACCACATCAACCCCTTTTCTGAATGCTTCAAAGCTGCAGGAGGGGCACCCAGCAGTACCATGGGGTGTACAGTAAGCTATAGAGTAAGTCTTATGTGTACAACTGTTGTATTCAGACAGTCTCTGTAGAAAGTATCACATCTCCCAGGATCAGAGATAGTGTACTACTCATTGTGAAAATAGGATGATGACAACCCTGCTAAAGCACACTGAAGGCCAATTTGCAATATGTTGCTTGTATTGTTTGCTCAAGCAACCAGTAGAATCCGTTTGCCTGTAATTGTGCTTTCTGTTGTTATATTATTAACTTTAACAATGCCAATATGCTCCCCATATGCAGTTCCATTGTATGACTTCACAGGGTAAGAGCGTCAGGACACATCTCATGTGGGGAAGAGTGTTCACAGCCCATACTTTACTGGTGCCTGAGGACAACAGCATGTCTGATGTGGAGAGCTGCTTGCTTTGCTGCAAAATGAAATGGGGGGGCCTTTAATCTGCTGCTTCCTGATTGCTGTGGAGGAGGGGGAGGAGGGTTTTCTGACAGAGGTGTGAATCCTGCTAAAAGGCCACATCCCTTGGGAGCAGTGGATGTCTGGAGGGTGGGATAGGCAGAGCAGCCACAGGAGCACACAGGAAGTGCTTCTTTCCTCTTGTACTCAGCAGCATTATTCGCAGATAGTGCCTGTGGAAGTGAGAGAGGAGGCGAACTATAGTTTTAGGGTTTTGTGCTTTTCAGAGTGCTGTGAATGGAAAGAGGTTGTTTTGAGGCTATTAGCTACTTACACATATAATAGAAAGTAAAAAATGCAGACTGTTCGCTTCTGCACAGAGGTCTCCTTACAGGATTTAGGCTGTGTATAGAGTCTTTACAATCAGCTAAAATATAACACAAAATACTATTTGTAAACATAAGCTTTTTCACTCTCACAGCTCGCATCATAGCAATGAAATGGGTATTGCTGGGTTTTTTTTAAACTGAACTAGGAAAAATCTTAATAGTGGTTCTCTTACCTCAAGTAAAACAGGTTGGTCATTTCCGGTAGGATTATCTTCAAGGTTTCTATGTAAAGATGGTTATTATTTACTGTATTCAGGATGTCTAAGTAGATTTAATAATACCTTCTTAACTAAAGGGCTAGAGAACACTGGCCCTTTAAACAAAAGCACTGTGATGCTGGGGGATTTAAGACATGACTGAGCAGATGTCTTTGGTTAATAGTGTAAGAAGAGGGACTGACTTGCTATTCAAGGTGCAGCAAGGTGGATTGGCTCCCAGTGCTTAGCTCATGCTGCAGAAAATAGTGTATTTTCATCAGTATACTCCGGCAGCCGTGGCTGCACTGCGCAGAGCCTCGTGTTGCACCTCTGTCTTGGGCTCATCTGTAAGTGCCTGTCGGTTGCTGGCTGGGGTACTGGCAGCTGCATCTTGTACCATTTGCAGTAGGGGTAGCCACTGGATATTTGGGGGCTTCCTTTATGCCTTTGTGGCCTTTCCTTCTTACAACACTGATTTAGAGCTGTGATAAGGGTGCTCAGCCTGGCTTTCTGCTTCTGCATTTTGGGGAGTGCCTGATCTTGCAGGGGGTATCTGGACAATGCAGCTCAGAGGAGGATGACCAGATTCACTCACACAATGGACTTTGTTGCCTCTATATAGTGATAATGGATGTAGTAGTCAGTGATGGTCATTTGGCAGAAACATTCAGGTACTGTGAGGATGGACTGCAGGCAGACCTCTGAGCCTGATGCTGCCCAGTTTCTTACCTTCACCTCTGCCACTAAGATGGTAAGGATTTTTTTTGAAGCATCTACATAATGTTTCTGATATGTGGGAGATATATTTGACTTCCTGAAGAAGATCACCCATTCAACATAGACTTTGTTGAGAATCATTAGCTAAAAGCTGACACTAGTTGCAGCTTTCAGAGATTTACACTGGCTTTGGAGAAGTGTAAGAAGCCCAAAGAGCAACAAATTCAGGCTGTGGTGGGGATTTGTTCTAAGGCTACTCCATGTCTGACATGCACTCTGGTGTCTGTCTTGTGTTTGTTGCGTTTGATCTTTAACTCAGACGTCTGCCCCTTTCCTTTGTCATAGTTCATCACTGGCAAATAAGCGGTGGTGAAGTAAAAAAAAGAGACCTGTAACCATGTCAGGTGTTAGTGTTGGTGGTTCAGTGCAAACTTCCCTTGCGGCTGGTTTACAGTGCAGGGTAGCAGGTCAGGCACTCATCTGCCCAATGCTACTAGCTAGGGAGAGGGAACATATAGCAGAGGGCAGGGCTGAGGCAGTTTGCCCCAATTTGGGGAAGAGCCTACCCTCCAAGCCCAGACCTTGTTACAAGTTTTAGCACAGTTTCTATGTATCAGCACACTCTCTTCTATCCAAATGCATGTGCAGAAATAAATTAGGAAGTTTTTATTGGTCTTGCAGTAGGCCAGTCACTTAGCATTATCATCAGGCAGTTGGCAGTGGCCATGTTTGCCAGTGATCCAGAGGAGGCAAGATTCCTCTTGCTTTCTCTCTCTCATTTTGCTTCCTACAGATGGATGCTGCTGCTTTTGTGCCTGGGTGCTGTGGGGGTCCAGGTGACACAGCTGGGTGCAATACTACCTGAGGGACCTGGGCAAGGTGGCACATGCCCCTCTGCTTAAATGCTGCCTGATGAGCACTGCTCTTAACCCCAGGTTGTTTGTCTTATCCACGGCAAAGGGGTTGTTATTGATGAGATTCTCAAGGCTGACTGTAAGACTGAGCTATATAGCTGCCATTGATATTAATGACAGTTACATGGCTCGACCAAACTTCTGGCTTTGGGAACACCAGCTTCTCCCAGTTTGTGCTTGTTTACTGGAGAGCACTGCTGTAAGAAGTTATAAAGTAGCAGAGGATGCAGTAGGATTCAGTTGCTGCAGAAGCTAAAGTGAATTAAATGTTTTGGGTTTTTTTTCCTGTGAGATCCTCAGCTACTGTAAACTGGCTGCTCTGTGCCAAAGTCAATAGAGCTGTACCAATTTGCTCCAGCTCCGGATTTGGATCCTTCAGGCTGCATCAGGGTATCTGCTGGTTCCCTTTGCAGACGTGTGAAACACTAATGAATATGGAACAAGATCTTGCAGTCAGAGGATTTTAACTAAATAAAAATATATTAACAAAAATCAATGCGGGGCCTTGCTCCTGTCAGCATTCGTTCTGTTCCCCCCTGCCATCCCCATTCCTTCTTTGTTCATTGTGATTGCATCTGCATCACTATGGTAACTAATGAATGATTATTTAATTTACCAACCTCTGGATGCAGCAGTTTAGCGTTCAAAATATTCCAGCACTGTCTGTCATGCATGTATGCACACATACAGTCTGTGACACAGGTAATACTATAGGTGCTTCATATTCTTATTTCAAACTAAATCTGTTTACCTGTCTCTGCAAATGGAATATGAGCTTTATCTATTGTGACAATGGCCACAAGCTAAACAGTATATGTGGATAAACATAGTTGTACTATTTCATTTTTTGTTATCAGTACATGTCAGCTGTCAGTGAGCACACCTGAAATGAAGGCAGCACCATTTACATCCCAAAGGATTTCTGCCAAATTCCCAAGAGCTATTGCATGTTCGCAGAAAGTTATCAGAAAAAAAATTGTATTCATATTTGTAAGAGCCAGTCAAAAACTGTTACTTTGAAGGACTTAAAGGTGAAGAACAACTGTCACTGGCTTTCCAAAGGGGTGGTAGGTCTTCAGCCATCTGAAGTCTTCCAGAAAAAGAAAAGTAACTGCCAGAGGAATGCTAGGGCAGCTGCATGTTCTTCCTTGTAGGTGGGGACTGATTGGAAAATGTAGATCAGCATCTTCTTTCATCATGCATTCTCCTAGCTCTCTACCTATTTCACTGCTTTGATGAGCTGGAGATTTTCAGGAGGTTCCTAAACACACAGGTCAGTTTTTATTGGGCCATCCTGGGAGGCCCCAAGGTAAAAATTCCAGGCTGCAGGCAGTTGCTCCTGCCTCACTGAGCTGGGATGTGCACATATGTACTTATGCAGACTGTGTTTGTAATGGCAAAACTCAGAAACAGCTGTTTTGCATAGGTAAAGCTGAGATCTCCTGGGTACACTCCACTTTGCCCAAACCATGGCCCAAACAGCAGCTTTTGACCTGGTGGCTATGCTTCATTACAGTTCATACCTGAAACAGCAGGACCAAGGGCTCCTAAATCATGTCCTGTTGTTGATATATAAGTGTGCAGTGATCCAGGTATGTAGTTTTATTGCTGGTTACATGAAACAATAGCTGGTTGTATGATGGCCCCCAGTTAACCTGTGGTAAGGTTAAAGCAGGAGCACTAGACTAGAATGAACTATTATATCCCAGGGTTAATTTAAAGCTAAGATGGGACCTAGATCTGCAAAATTGCGTGGCCTCTCTGCAACAAATATTTCAGTTCATTGCATATCAGAAGTAGAATGCTTTAAGAAAAAGTCTTGTTCCTGAATCCTGCTTTCCCCCGAGCATGAAGCAGTGGAGCCCTAGTAAACAGAAAGGCAAAGTACGAACCTGCAACTGCTCAGCTTCTGCAGCTTTCTCCCTGTAAATTCATGCTAAATCTGGATCTTTGCTCCTGAACTCCAAGGAACCTCATTTAATGTGGACTTGCTTTAGAAGCCCCTACAGGTCAGAATGTGCCCATTATGTGCTGCACTGCTGGTCACCTGGAAGCTACTGAGTGTCCCAAAAGAAAATTACTGCTGTCTTAGAGGGATGAGTCACCTCTGGCAGCTGGGTGAGAGATGATTTTCTGTCTGTACACAACCTTGAGGTTTAAAAAACCCAAACCCTTTTCTGTTCCATGTACAGCTGAAACCAAGCTCCTTCTATTTATAGGGGGAAAAAAAGATGCAAAAAGATCCTTGCTAAGCATAGCCAACAGTTCATTAATCAACTGACATCAGGTGAAAACGATGCAACACTGCTGACCTCTCTCATTTCAGGAAAGTGCTCTGACCACAGAAGTACCAGAGACCTTCTCTGCAGCCTGCAATGTTTTCATGCAAAATGGAGTGGTGCCAACCTGTGACAGTGAAAGGCTGATTTCAGTAGGTAGTTAATAGCTTGGTGATTTATAGTACACAGGGGTGCTAAGATCAGGTCTGTGAGAGCACAGGGCTTTAGGCTATTGTCAGTTCTAAGCCTCTCCCAGGTTTTGACCATAAATCACACCCTAGAGGTGAAAAATCGTTCCTGACAGAAGTTCTGGCAATGCTGCTATGTTTCCCTGCAAAACACTTGTTTCAGTTGTTGGCTACTTCCTGATTAAAAAAAACCCAGCACATTTCCTTAAAGAACTTCATGACCATCTCTTTAAGTGTTTGGCAGCACTGGATCTCTCAAAGAGTTCAGAACAAATAAATTAGACTTACTGTATTTTGGATTGCAGAAGCTTTGATAGGTTCCCAAAGACTTTTTTTTTCAGAGTGGTCCTTTTTATATGGCTTGCTAGTATCTGATATGCATCTTTGATATTGTAGCTCTTCAGAGGGCTTTTGGACACAAGACCCTGGTGCACTGTGTAGTAGAAAGAAAGAGGATTTCCAAAGCATTAAAATTTTACACTTCTATGTGGATGAAAAATGAGAGGAAATAGCTATTTTCTCGCATTTTTAGTAGAGCAAATTAAGAGAAATCTTTCAGAGTACTTGATGCCACAGAAGGGTTTGGGGCTGGCTGATGATAAGGAATAATTTTTGTGGCTTTAGCGGGATCCACATGGGCAGATTAAGTTGCATCAGCTGTAAAAGCCAAGAAGCCATTCTAGTGTCTGTGGTGGCCCTCAGCATAGCACAGACCTGGGACTCTCCTGCTAACCTGGTTGACAAAGGAGGCAGCCTGCTTTGCTTCTTCCAAATGGATACCATCTGAAAAGTGTAGCTCTTCTTGCTCCTAAGCAAGCCACCCTGCTTGTTTTCTCACCTCAGTCTCACCGGAGGGCTCTCCGCTGCCTTCAGCAGAGGTCTGCTCAGAGGGCTCCTGTGTGGGATTTCTCAGCTCTTAAGGAAATGAGAAAGGTTGATGAATTTTTAACAAATCGTTCCCTTCAGCTATTTGTCAGACAGAGGAGACAAATAACACCTGCAGTCCCATCCCAAGTGCTTTTGCACAAGACAGTTCCTATCTCAGCTACTAACAGAGAAGTGGCATTTTTTATGTTGCCCAAGGGGCTCGCTTAACTCATTCTTGGCTGCTGGCTGCAACCCATCATCTGGGATTGGTGTTCCTGATTTCAGCAGATGGACACAGAGCTGACAGAGGGCTGTAAGACAACACTTGAGCCTTACTTCTATGCAAAAACAAACAAACAAACAAACAAAAAAAACCCACAAAAATCCTAGTAAGAAGAAGGCAAAAGTGTAAAGAGAATTTAATCTGTTTGTCTGCTTGTGGGTACTGCACCAACGGGAACAAAATCAGTTTAAGTAGAATAGTGAAAATGCTGTAGGCAGATTGAAACAAGGTGCAAGAAAGCATAGTCTTGGCAGTAATGCTGTAAGAACTGACCAGAATAGTATTGCAAAAGGACTGTCTGCTCTTTGCATGTAGTGGATTCAAGGAGAGAATATTTCTTTGTTCCCACACTGAGACCATCTCTGTACTGAACAGGAGCAGTGTGGTGCAGAGACGGCATGGTGCCTCAGCCCTGCATATGGAAAACCTGCACTTGGCTTGTGTCAGCCAGGCATCTCAGTGCAGATGCTGTATTGCCCTGTACTGCTGTGCTTTTGCTGGCTCCAGAGCTGGATCAGACATGTCTGCTCTGCATCTCCATGCTACTGGAAGTATTTCCTTGAAGTTGAAATAAAATTCTTGGGGGACTACAGCTTGAATTGCTCAGTGTGATTGCCTGTATGTGTGCTTGAGTATATGACTCTTAGTGTGTAACAAATCTCTTTTGTGACTTGAGATTGGGCCTGAAGTGTCATTTCTGTGCCATTGGTTTCTCCGTGGCTTTGAGAAAGAATAAGCTCGCTAGCTTACAGGTTTTATCTTAGATGTACTTAAAATAAACCTTTTACTTAACTATCTTTACTTAAAACTCCAGTGCTCCTGGCTAGAGTCAGCATTTTTAGTTAGTTTTCTACTTGGGAAGCAGTAATAAAACATGAACAAGGACATAAGGGTCCTTTTATTCTCCAAGTACCAGCTAGAAGAGCTAGGCTTTGTTTGTGTGCTTCTGAAGTAGGCAGGGACACAAGAGAGATGAGTACACTTTAATGTTGTTCCTTTCAAGTGTCACCTTGGGGTGACATCTTACTTATAAAACTGCTTGGGGTTCTCTCAAGCTAAGATTGCTCCAAGGCACCACTTTTGATCAGGCATGACAGTGAAGTACATCCACTGAGGCATAACATTGTATGTGTCCTGCACAATAAATGGCAGCTGGATACAGGGATGATCTGCAGCAAATCACTACAGGCTACAATGCAGCACTGCTGGTTGTCCCATGGGCATCCCATGGCAGCCAGGACATGCTAGTGGCCTCCCCAGGTGCTGGCTGCCAAACAGGGGTGCAAGTTTCAAAGGCAAAAAGAGCAGTGTTCCGAAATGCTGGTTACATTTTGTCTGTCTGTTGGACTTTCATTTATTTCTTAACACTTCAGCAAGAAACAGCTTTGCTTTGCTTTTCCCCGCCCATCGCTGGCAGTCTATTATTGCCTGGTGTGAACATTTTCAGTACTCTTCCCTTTTTCTTGCCAAGTACAGTAACAGGGGGAGGGGGAACAGACTCCTGCTGGTGTCAGTCTCTCTGTGCTTCTGCTTCTTTGCAGTGTGGGGAAATGGGTTTTCTTTTCTTTTCTTTTCTTTTCTTTTCTTTTCTTTTCTTTTCTTTTCTTTTCTTCTCTTCTCTTCTCTTCTCTTCTCTTCTCTTCTCTTCTCTTTTCTTTTTTTGCCATTTTTTTGCCACATTGTGTTGAATTGCCACTCTATGCTGAGAAAAACAGGCTCATCCTAACTTGCCCTCTTGCCACCAAGTGTGTTGTAATAGTGCCGTGTGAAAGCCTGAATCCGTTTCCAAGCTAGTGAGAAAAGGAATGTACTGTCAAGCCAGGAGGGTGAGTACCGAGCACAAATAAGAGTCAATATACAGTTTAAACAGTATATTTAAACATGCGTGTCTGTACATCAAGAAACGTGTTTTTATTGTGAGGGTGACTGAGCACTGGCACAGATTGCCCTGGGAGGTTGTGGAGTTTCCATCCTTGAAAACACTCAAAAGCTATTTGGACATGCTCCTGGGCAACCAGCTCTAGGTGGCTCTGCTTGAGCACGGGGGTAGACAAGGTGACCTTCAGGGGTCCCTTCCAACTTTAACCCTTCTATGATCTTATGATTATGGATATTAGACTGTTATAGCCATAATTCTGTCAGGTCATAAGGGAGATAAAGTTTTTGAGTAGGGTAGTAGTATTTTTAACAGACCAATAATGTTTATAGGAAAAAAAAATGGACATATTGTTAGACACATACTTTCTTCATTTTGGGTATTCATAAAAGGCATTGACTTCATCCACAAAAAAAAACTGTTTTAATATAAACACGTGAACACAATGCAGATCTTGACAGTCCTCAGAATTAAGGAGAAAGGCAAATATTCCCTTATAACTTAGGAATGTGAGCCACGACCAGCACATGTGCGCCCAGAGCAGAGTGACCTCTCCCTGACACCAATAGTTGCTTTTTCCAGAGAAAACCCCTCAACATTCAAATGTGGAAATGGAAAGTCCTCAGGAAACAGAGGAAAGAGGGATGCTCACTTCCAGTTTGACTCAGTTTATCAGACAACTGCTTCTAGTTATCATAGTTCATTATGTTGAGATATAAATGGTATGAAGGAGTAAGGAATTTTTTAGCAGAGTTGTTGGATTAGGCTTTTTGAATCAGCTAAGTAAATCTCCATGATATAGATGCAACCAGAAAGATACTCCACTGAACAATATGAGTTCATAAGCAGTAAGAACTTGCAGGATCTAAGGGAGCGAAATGCTCAGTCATCAACTCTCCAAAATATCTGCAAACCAGGGGCTATACTCTTCCAGATCAGTGCTGCTGGAAATTGCCTTCCCTAGAGTCAGTTATTGGAGTCCCTGCTTCCTCAGCCTTGCCACTTAGTCCCATACCTACCTAATGTATTTCTGACACATTTCCACAATGTTTAATTAGTGCCTCCACTCAGATATGACCTGTTTGCCAGAAACTGATGCCCCCTCCAGGTAACGCTGTGACTTGATGCCAAAAAAAATTGACTTGAGGGAAATGTACATAGAGGTAAGACAGGAAAAAAAAAAAAAAGAAAAAGGCAGCGAGGCCATGTCATGGTTTGCAGATTGACACTTTTTAATGACATCTTCATTAACAATTCTTGATGCTAAATGCCCTTTAGAGCTGTCTGCATTAATAATGAGTGACTCCGCTGGGAAGTGATTTACATATGTCCTGCGTTCAGCAGTTGCAGTCAGTTTTTCTTCTCTTTAGTAGCTGTGTTTTGACTTAGCCCGGGAACAGGGCTGATAAGGCCGATGTTTTTGGTTGTTGCTGAGCGATGTTTGCCCTGACCAAGGACTTTGTGAGCCTCATGCTCTGCCAGGGAGGAGGGGAAGCCGGGAGGAAGGAGGGACAGGACTGTACTGACAGGACCAAACTGACCAAAGAGGTATTCCATACCATAGCACGTCATGCCCAGGATGTAACTGGGG
>NDXB01021184.1:135858-226223 GCA_002631895.1 Agapornis roseicollis
ATTCCAGTGCCTCACCACCCTAACAGGAAAGAATTTCTTCCTTAGATCCAATCTAAACCTCCCCTGTTTAAGTTTGAACCCGTTACCCCTTGTCCTGTCACTACAGTCCTTAATGAAGAGTCCCTCCCCAGCATCCCTAGAGGCCCCCTTCAGATACTGGAAGGCTGCTATGAGGTCTCCACGCAGCCTTCTCTTCTCCAGGCTGAACAGTCCCAACTTTCCCAGCCTGTCTTTGTATGGGAGATGCTCCAGTCTCCTGATCATCCTCATGGCCCTCCTCTGGACTTGTTCCAACAGCTCCATGTCCTTTTTATGTTGAGGACACCAGAACTGCACACAATGCTCCAGGTGAGGTCTCACGAGAGCAGAGTAGAGGGGCAGGATCACCTCCTTCAACCTGCTGGTCACGCTCCTTTTGATGCAGCCCAGGATACGGTTGCTTTCTGGGCTGCAAGCGCACACTACAGTCAGCTCATGTTCATGTTCTCATCGACCACCACCCCCAAGTTCTTCTCGGCAGGGCTGCTCTGAATCTCCTCTTTGCTCAACCTGTAGCTGTGCCTGGGATTGCTCTGACCCAGGTGTAGGATCTTGCACTTGTCATGGTTAAACTTCATGAGGTTGGCATCAGCCCACCTCACAAGTGTGTCGAGGTCCCTCTGGATGGCATTCCTTCCCTCCAGCGTATCCACTGAACTACACAGCTTGGTGTCATTGGCAGAGTTGCTGAGGGCGCACTCAATCCCACTGTCCATGGGATACTGATACTTGTGCACTGACCACGTCAGTAAAGCTGAAGTTGTTCTTGGCGGGTGGTATGGCGGCAGTGCTCCTGCAGGATTGTTTGTGCACGGGCTTTTCTTCACCTTTGACTCTGTTTAATCTCTTGTTTGGCAGAACAACACAGTGCACCTCTCCTTTGTGTGTCTCCATCTGCAGTTACTTGAACTTGCTCCAAAGACAGCTAAAGGCCACGGGAGGGCCGGGGAAGTGTCCTGGCAGCACCCTGGCTGCCTGGAGGCATTGCTCCAGGTACTCCATAGAAAGGACAGGATCCCCAGCCATGCTCCTCAGCCCCTGATTGGAGCTAGGCTTCATTTGTGGGGGGCCACACACAGGGGAGCGGATGCCTTCCCTGCATCCATCTTCAGTGGCTGTGTGGCTTGACAGCTCCCAGTGGCATCACCAATGCGGCGAGACCAGCCACCCCTCAGTGCTGGGGAGCATAAGCAGCTCCAGAAATCCTCCCCACTCTTTCCCATAGGAAGCAGCAAATCTGACTGGCACACAAATGCAAATGTGGCTACATCTAAAGGCTGTTGATTTCAACAGAGTGGCTCGTGATGCATGAAAGACTTTGTGGAGGAGCATTACAGGCTGCACAGGGGTACCAGGAACTAAAGCTTGTTTTTAGGGTTCTGCTACTGTAAGGGAATGGAAACCAGAATTTCACTTGCCCCAAACCAGTTCATACTTGTCTAATGGCAACTCAGATTTCTCCAAATAAACATGCCAGAGCAGGTGCGATGATTCAGCTTACTGTGGGTTTATGTCCTAAAGTGCTGCTCCCTTGCCACTAGTGCTGCTTTGAAGAGTTTGAAACTGCTTGTGCTATTATCTCAATGATTTTTGTGAATTATTTATATGGGCAGTGTGGGAAAAGCAGTGGGAATGATTACACCTGACATGAGAACTCTGCTTGGATGAGTTCTGAGTCTCTTACACTGTGCCTAAACTACAATCACCACATAAATGGAGGGAAACTCCCAAACGGCACAAAGCTTTCACCACCATCTCCTGTGCTACGTGCCAGGACTGAGATCTCCAGGTGAGATATGGAGTGCAGCAGGGCTCCAGTGCTCACAACTGCCCCCCACTTCCCCCACTCATTCCCCCCATCTCTTCCCTACATTATTTCATAAGATCAGGGATCTGGCGGAATAGCAACCAGAGTTAAAAATGGCTGCATGTGAAAATGTGTACACTTTTTCCCAAAGTTGATAATGCAGGGAAGTGCTTTTATCCCAACAACGTGTTTTTCTAAGTCAGATATCCCTGAGTACCTTTGGAGCCCAGCAAGTTCTCTACCAATCCTGCCCTGCTTCCCAGAAGTATTTCCCCTTCTTCCATGCTAATGTTACTTTAGTGCTGACTTCCACAAGCCTCAGACAAGAGATCAGAAATTACTTTCCAGATCATAATTGGACAGTGAAGCTATTAGAAATGGAGGTCCAGTAGAAGTTCAGTAAGGGCCCTGATTTCTCATATTCATTCCAAGCCTATATTTACCTGCTTTTTCCTATTTCCATATCCATTTTCTAAGAAGACACAGTACCCAGGTATTATTGTGGTACAGAAAGACACTTGGTTTCTTCCATCCATCCTGACAGTAAAAAGGTAAGGAAAATGCAACAACAAAGAATTATGGCTAAAACAGTTGCCCAGAACTGAAATGCTTTTTCTCCCAGCAGGGCAAGAGCTTAGCACAACAGTAAAGGTGCAAGAACATAGCCTGATTCAGCTTTTAAACACTGCAGAAGGCTATAAGGACACCTGAGCTGCAGACAAACTTGTGAAGTAGGAAACAGCTGATTATAAGGTAAGCAAGAAAAGTGTAAGGAAACACCAATTCAAGTCTGTTCTTACCTCATTCAGCTATTTGATAGGGCCAGCATAATGTGTCCAATTATAAGTAAATCCTGCTACTTCAGATGCAGGTAAGCTGCTTGGGATAGTTAAGAAAAAGCGTTTAAGAGCAATGGTCCTTGTATTACTTAGAAGATCAAAGAATCAAGTATATAAGACAGAAATGAGAATAGATTATTGTGACGCTGTACTAATATACCTTCCTTTCTGAAATCTTCTCTGTCCTGCTTAATGTTTAAAATCCTCTGTTAGAAATGAACGTGAAAGTTCTTGAGATAGCTGTGCAGCCAATGCATGTAACACTGCGTGGCTGCGCATGGATTTCGGAGCCATCTATGATGTGGGGAAGATGCTGCATCCCTCACGCAGTCTCTGGTTACCAAGGCAGAGGCAGGTATAAATAGAAACAATCTGATTCTTATCTTTTTTTTAAACTACATCTAGAACTTGTGGTGTTGATAACCCTCTGTCAGCAACGCCTCATTCCAAACGGTTCTATTCTACACTGGTGCAGAAACTTCTGGTTGTACACATTCAATCCTTTCCTCTCTAAATAAATAGCAGCTACTTCTGGTTGTCATTCCAGTGAAATATGAAAAATGTCTCTTTGAAGTAAAGTTTGGACAAACATCTATTTTGCTAAGAGCTTTCATCAACCAAACCAACACCAGCTAACACAAAGCTTGTCAGGAAACCCAGAAAGGAAAACAGTCTTTCTCCCCAAGTGTCACCATTAAGTGGCCATTCAAATGACTAGCAGTGAAATGATGAAACAATTCTTAGTCTAGTCTTCAGCAGTAGCTTCCAAATTGTTCACACCACTGGGATAGATGGGGTGGTAAATCACGCACTGTTAAATGCAAAGGGAATAAACCAGAGATTAATTTGGCTGATGATGGCTTGCAGTTGCAGAATGAAGAGAGCCTCATCTTGAAGTGATCTGGATCAGCTTTAAAAACAATGGGGTGAACTACAAATAAAACCTTCAGTTTCTGCAGAAAGTGATGGGTTATCAGTAGACCTTTTATAACTTGCTGCTTCAGCGGGATCCTTGCAAGAAATGTTCAGTATTGAAACAAATGCATGGTCTGTTCTAGCGTGTCATTTCCTTTACACACAGAGTTACATTAAGCAGTGGAAGTAATGATCAAAAGTACAAAGATGTATAATCTTGTGAGTGCTTGAGCTGAAATGCAGGAAGTTTCTGGACCCTCTGAAGAGGGAGAAGTTCCTGTCAGTAACATCACATTCACGCCTTCAACCTTGCCTCTTGATAAACTGGCATCCATGATTGCCACATTTATTCAGATGTCTTGTTACAGAAAGATCACTTCATTTTTGGTGAAATTCCATGACTGATCTCTTGAAGGCCTTGCAGGTCTGAAAGCTGACATTATTCTGAAGCTTTAATTAAGGAGCAAAAAGCAAAATGAGTAAGCTCTTCTTTGCAGACCTGCAGCCTTACCCATGTCTCCAGCTGCCATGAGGTACCGTGTGCCAGGTCTTGTGACAGGAGAGTCCTGAACCCGCTGCAAGGAGGCAGATGCATGAACAGGCATCACTGCACACTGGGCAGGGCTGCTCCAGCATTCCTGCTGTGGGAACTGTGGGCACAGGGCAGAAGTGTGGAAATGGCTGCATGGTGCTCTGATTGCCCTCCTCTGCCAGCAGCTTCTGTGCTCTTTGCAGATGGTTGCATTCCAGGGTAACATGTGTGTCTGGCATGTGGGATACTGGGGAGGGGAAAACTGCTGCAAAACACTGAATGTGGATGGGGTCTGATTGTTGCTCTAGAGGCTTAATGTTAGGTGGCCAGGTTTCCGATGTGCTTTATAGGTGCCATGTTAGATAATTGAAGGGGAAATTACAGTGCAAGCAATGTGCTGTATTAATTTAAAACTTGTTAACAACAACTAAATTAAAACAATTTAAAAGCAATTATACAGACAGGCAGACAACACCTATAGCATTCATATAGATGCAAAAGCATCTGCCTCAGTGCAGAGGTTACCTTTTTAAAACCATGAAGATCCAAGTTTAGAAAAAACATGGAGTATTTAGTGTTATTTGTAATGGTATTGGCAGTGTTTCTCTTCTCCACTCCTTAGAAAGAAAGACAATGGAGAAGGAGGAAGGGTCAAGCCTAAGCAATTTCAAAGCTAACAGAAAGGGCTCCTTAGGAACCGCCTTGCAGGCTTTGGTGGCTCAGGGTTGGAATTAAACCTTTAGAAGTTTACCCTAAACAAACTTACTGCAGGGCTTATGCATGCAATTCAGTGCTTCTGAATGAAGTCACACGCTCATGCTAATGTTTGTGTTAAAATACTGGAAAGCATTTTCCTTTTCCTCATAGGAAATTTGTACCCATGACCTGCAGTTTTTAACGTTTGATACATCAGAACAGTAGTTCTGCCAGCCCTCTGTCCAAGAGCACACAAAGTACATCTTTGCAGGCCTCTATCTTTCTTGGCTTCAGCCCATCTCAGATTCTCTCCTCAGGTACTAAGTCTCCATTAACTCTACCTTAGCCTTTAATAACTGTGAAGCTGGTTTTATTTTGCCTTAAGAGAAAATGAAGTTGGATCAGAAAAGAGAAGCTGAGGTAAAGAAACATTAACTCCCATATGTCTGTGCTGTTGGTATCCCTGTGGTGATCCAGATGCTCACACGCTAGCCAAGAAGTCTCTGCATTGCCTGTGATGACATCTTAGATTGCTGCAGAGGCAAAGGATGGATTTAATCAATGACACGAGCACTGCAGTCTCCTTATGCTGTGAAACAGAGGCTCCTGGAGCTGATTTGCATGGCTCACTGATAGACAGGGGTTGTACAGAAGATTTTAAAGCATGAAACTAAAACTAGTACTAAAACTGCATCTTGTGTGTTCTGACCAACCTCACTGGTTACTCTTTTCCCCAAAAACATTGGGATTTACTATTTCCCTAACTATTGTTTTGCTTCAAGCTTTTTCCCTTACATGGCCATAAGCTTATGTTACTTACCAGCTTCAAAAGACGATCAGGCATGCAGTATTTTTGTCCTGTCAGCTGGTGGTGGATTTCAAAACAGGATGCCTATTTTTTCCCCCCATTATCTGTAACAGTGAGACACAGAAGTCTGATCTTTTGTTTGCAGCTGGTTATACAGGTTCAACCTGGTGATTCATTCTTCCTGCAGCTACATTTCCAGGAAAAGACAAAGTCCTGGCTCTTCTCCAAGTTATCCATAGGCTGCTTCATAGTAAGATCAGAAAGCACTCCTTCTCCCACAGCTGGGACACTTTCTAAGAAGAGAGGAATTGAACGCAACACATTGCAGAGCTGGTGTTATTGCCCTGCATACAAGCAAGGAGGCACATGGCCTTGGAGAGGCATGTGCAGTCCTAAGTCAAGGTGCAGATAACAGCAGAATTCATGGGATTTAAGATTCTTGGTCTAGTGAAGCACGACTGAACATTTGCAAGGAGCCATTCTCCATTTCTGGGACTGATGGTGATTATGAAGCTGGACAGTTGTGGAAAATCCTGCAATTGCATTCCTAGCATGTTAGGAGACTGTGCTTCATGTTGCAGTTGGTGTAATCGAAGAAAAATTCCCTTGGATTTTGGAATTTTTCAAGAGTTGCTATTCAGTTAGGAGCTGGTAACTATGGTTTCAGACATTTCCTCTCAGGGATACTGCTCACGGATGAAGGGAGGGCCTGGTTTTGCATCATGAAGCAAGGGACTACAGGTTTGTGTGTTTATGAATGTAAACTCCAAGCTTTCAGGGAGGGGGTTAAATAAAAACATGCACAAATCTACCTGCAAGTAACCATCACAGGAAATGTAAAGACTTGTCTGAGAAGTGGAGCTCCTTTGAACACAAGCGGGCAGCAGCTCACATGTACAGGGCAAACAGGCCAAGTAAAGAGACAGAATTATCTTCCCCTGTAAGCCCACAAGCCAAAACACAGCTGGTAGCACTAATATTAGTCCTGTCAAGCCTGGCAGTCTTCATTTATTATGCACCCTGCAAATAATTATACATATACTTAAGCTTACAGCCCAGAAGCTGCAGTCAGTAGCTGGCAGGGATATAGTTCCTTGCTGGTATAGATCCTTTGACCTCATTAGACTCACATCAGGAGTTAATCTGGTCCTTTGTATTTCAGAGTAAGTCATGAATCTTTTCCATCTCTGCATCTCAGACATACAGATTGCCCCTCCTTCAAGCTGTCATCACAACCTGACTTTGGTTTTGCTTCAGAGTCATGCCTGGCTTTCCTTACAGGCTATGTGGAGTTCTCCTTGCAATTACAGCAACTTCCCCAGAGGGCTTAAATTGTGACTTGTTTCCCACAGTTTGAAAAGTTGCTTTCCGTGCAGTGAAAATTCAAGCAAACGCACTCTCTCCCCACCATGCATTATTAGATGTTAAACATGAGCCATCCCATGGTGGAGGAATGAAGGATCTATGACAAACTTGCTCTCTTTAGGGAACAGTGACACTAAGTACCGAATTCATACACTCCCATCTGCGCTAGCGTTAACACATGCTGGAATCCATTTGGCAGTCAGTACCTTTGAGCTCTTACTTTGTAGGTTACATGTAGGTCACATTTTCTTTGAGAACTACTTTTTATCTTCATAAAAGCAAGATTCAGGTTGAAATCAAAAGAAAGTGAACCTACAATGCCAGAACAAGCCAAAAGCTGCTCTGCTCCTCTCTGTTCCCTGGGAGAAAGATGCAGGGTGCTTGTGAGGAAGAAACGTAAGGACCCTAATGATGTTACTCCGACCCTTGTGCTGATCCTTCTTTCCCTTAAGTGCTGAAACCTGTTAGGTGTCACCTGCAACTGAAGCAGGAAAAGAGAGAGAACTAAAAAAGCCCAGAATGCCTTCATTCGAGGCTCACACCTGCCTAAAATCCAGGACTTTGGTCTGTGTCCTTGTTGCCTGTGTTATCCTAGTCAAATGCAGTGCCAAGGCAGTGTTCAAATGAAACTAAACGTAGTCCCTAACCAGTTAATTCAGCATGAATGGTCAGCACCAATCCAAACTACAAATACTGCATGCATTTAAAGCTGAGTGATAAACTGTGTTCTCATCCCATAATAAAAACCTTTCACCACCTTAAGAAGCATTTGCCCAGTGCAGAGGATGACACAAGTTCTTTCTGATTTGTTTGAATTTTGTCTGCAAACATGCAGGTTCAAGTCCCATTCCAAATAGGCTATAGCTTGTGATAAGGCCTCTTCCCAGATGCCTGCCATTGGCTCAAAGAGAACAAGCAAATACACCCATGAAACCTACTCCCATCAGTTGTAAGTCTCTTTGGTGGCAGTTTTCCCCCATTACAACTTGAAGCTGGAGTGTCCTCAAGCAAGGTGCAGAAATGATATGCGCTGCCATCGGTGGGACTGGCACTTCCCAGTGTAACCCTCTGCTCCTCCCTGGGAATAGCACCAGTTGTCCCCTGTTCCCTGGGACAATCTTATTGCTACTCTGCAACAGGACTTAGTAGTCTTTATGGGCCAGACCTGTAATCAGGAGAGCTCAATAAAACTGACCCACCTCCCTTGCACCATCATCTGCATTGGGAATTGTCCTTCCCTCACCACAGCCCTCGAACCAGGAGGCAGGTGAATGCTGCAACTAATAGGAGACACTGCTGGAAGAGTGCCAAGCAGTTCAGTGCCACAGGTTATGTAAAAGCACAATATTTGGTATCTGTGAGAGGGCTTGCTGCCCAATGGGTGCCCTGCTCTGAGAGAAGGGCAGCAACTGAGGGTGCCGCAGCACAGACCTCTCTTCCTGGAGCAGCAGGAAAAAGGAGCTGGATCCCAATGGTCTGTAGTAAGCTATTTTCAGTTTATGTATTTGATATTGCCAAGATCCAACCCTGCTTATGGAAAATGTGGGACTAGGTATGTGCTGCCCATCGTACATCAAAGTAATTGATTCCTTTATAATGGAAGCTGTCTCATGATTCACTGGGGTAAAACAAGCAAAATAGTTGGAAGACAGGACAGAAAACAGGAAGAGAACCAGGACTAGTAGTAAATCATGATAGATGGTATTCAGGATATTGCTGGAGCAGTAAGTCAATAGAGTGCTAAGCTGCATGAATGAAAGACAATGTGTTTCATCTCTGCAGGGTGTTGCTCAGGCTGTTCCTATTAACAGGATCACCTGGTTATGCAGAAAATACGCACAGCAACAGGTTTTGTCATATCATCCTGATATTAAGATTTTAAGAGTTCATTTGCCAAAATGGAGGGGGGAATGAATATTCCTCATTACTGCAGCTACAGGCAAACATGCACAGATATGGAAAAATACTCTTTAGTGGGTGTGCTGAGGTATGTGGAAGCGGAAGCTTAAATTCTTCTGGAATGACGGGGAGGTGGGACAGCTTGCTGTTTCTGTGATTTCCAGGGATTAAAGTCAGCTTCCTCTTGCTTAAGACCTACATGAATAAGGCTGCACAGGGAAGCAGACTGACTTCTTTCCTCCCTCTGCATGTTTGTATAAACCCTGATGCTGCACAACAGCGGTAGCATGGGGGAAGAGCAGCCCTTCTCTCTTCCCCTTTGCAGCATTACACACTGAGAACAAGTATGGGAAACTTCAGCCTGTGGGAGGCAGAGGAGCTAAAACCTTCATGCCCACATAGCAATGCTCCATGTCACATACTCCAGCCACTCCAAGTTCCCAGCATTTGTCATCTATCGGGACAATTACGTGGGGTTTTGGCTGCTGCCCTTGACGGCTGAGCCCTGGCTCTCAGCTGCCTGGTGAGCCACTCATGCTCACTGCTTCTGCACCCATGAACAAGGATTTTCCACTGCCCAAAACCACAGCTTTGGCAATGGGCTCCCTGAGGCTGCTCCAAAGCACAGGCATAGCAGAGGTCCCAGCACCATCACAGGCAGCACGTGTGCTGGTGCAGCTGCAGGGAACAGGATGGACGCAGTTTAAGGAATGGGATGCTCAGCATCACAGCTGGGTGGCTGAGATGTGTGGATTTGCCTGTGATTCCTACCACCACTTCACATGGAGCAGGTTCTCCTCTGCCGGTGTTGAGCCACTGGACAAGGAGGAGTCCAGGAGTGCTGCTTGCTCAGGCACTGCCACTCCTAGCATGGAGCCAGCCATGTGAAACAAGTAAGGGAACTGCTCTTCTGGGGTAAGAAGGTAAATTACCCCAGTTTATATTAAATACTGCTGTGCAAGCCAGCTCTTATTCCTGCTTGAGAATTAATTACTTCACTAAACCACACTTACTCTTCACCTTTCTTCTCTTCCCCACCACCCTCACCAAACATCAGCAGATGCAGTGCCAGAGGGAAGAAAACAACAGCTTCTGCATGGCTGTTCAGCATGAAGCCCCTTTTCTCCCTCCCTGACTCAAGCGAGTCCCCTGTCCCGCTCGATGGTTAAGTCCCATCCTTCCTACACCTGGGAATAGGACCCACTGTCCTACAGCTTTGTTCCACACATTGTACAGAGGCTGTGGAGGGACACTGGGCTGAAGTGGTTCAAAAAGCACTGAAAGCAAATCTCCTGAGGCCCTTGTGTAATCCACAGCGAGGTCAGATTTCCCTGGAGTAACAAGGCTTTACAGACTGTCAGCACTGTGTAGAGGCTTAGCTAATGCAGTTTAGAGAACTTGCCAGAAGTGGGAAAGTATAATTCACCAGTCTGAAGGAGTGATCCTCGCAGAAGGTTATAAATCATTTCATTCTTCCCTTTATTGTGCCTGGGATTAAGCCGCACAGATTCTAGAAATGCAGCACCTATGACTGCCTCCCTTCAAAGAAACCACCATGGTTTTACCTGAAAACTCTGTCCACAGTCATGTGAGAGAGCCAATGTTAGGATTTGTCCTATAAAATGGAGAAAAACCCCAAGCCCACCTATCTCTGGAATAGCTGCCAGCATGAGAGCAGCGTTTTGTAATACTTCGTGTGATCTGAAGTCTTCTACAGAGTCATTCTTCTTATCAGGGGCCAGAGGTAAATTTCTGTGGTGACAGTGAGGTGATCCATTGCAGAATGACCTATGTTCATGTTTATCAGAGCCTCTGACTCCTGTGGGTATCTTGCCCTCTAATCCGCCTTCCCTGGAGTGTATTTGAGCATTCCAGTCCTCTGAGCAGCTGTCAGGTAGCTGAGACTCACCAAGCAAAAATGCAGCAGTGCTGGAGGCTCTCCATACAGTCCCAGGAATCCCAGCAGCCATGTGTAATGTTTCATCCCCAGGCTGCATGCAGGTAATGCACCGAGCAGCAAATGTAAGCCATAAGCAAGCAGCATTGCTTGTGCTCAACTGCTTTGAGGGACGTTGAAGTCATGGAATCACAGAATCATAGAACAGTTTGGAAAGGACCTTCAAAGCTCATCTAGTGCAGCCCCCCTGCAATGAGCAGCCACATCCTGAGACAATGCCTCCCTGGACTGCTGTATATAAGCACTGTGGAGGCAGTACACAGCACGCAGGCAAGGTATTGCTATTATTATTGATTTATACACGTGTCTGGTTTATTATACCATATTATTGCTTTTTATTATTCTTAACGACTTCACGGAGTGACATGGTTTAGTGTGAGGTGTCCCTGCCCATGGCAGGGGGTTGGAGCTGGATGCTCTCTGGGTCCTTTCCAACCCAAACCATTCTGTTTGATTACATTCTATTGTTATTATATTGTTATTATAGCATTACTATATTATAGCTTTACTATATTACAGCATTACTATACTTTAACGCTGCAGCTGCACCACGTGGACGCCCTGCCAGGCCGACCCAGCCAAGCAGGGACTGGGGGAGGGGGCGTGGTCACGCCAGGGGGCGTGTCGAGGGGAGGCGTGGCCTAAGCGGTGCTGCGTACGGCGCGCTGCGTGTGCGTGCGCCTGTGGGGCAGGAGGAGGGCAGGCCGGGCAGGGAGAGGCGGTGGCGGCGGCGGCGGCGTGACGACCGCCGCGCCTATTGGCGGAGCGGCGTCACGCGGCGCCGCGGAGGGAGGTGATTGGGTGGGGGTGAGGCGGGGCTGGGCCGGGCTTCACCCCCGGTCTCCTCCCTGCTCCCCCCCCGCCGGTGTCCCCCCCCCCGCCCGGGGGAAGGTGGCCGGTGGCGCGGGGTCCGTCGGTCGCCGCTAGCAGGAGGCGGTGGGGGCCTCTCGTGGCCGTCGGGGATGGTGATGCGGGGCTGAGCTGAGCCCGCCCCGCCTAAGGCCCTCCCAACCTCCGCCCTCCCGGCGCGTCGGCTCCCCCTCCCCCGCCACAGCCCGGGAGCCGCGCAGCCGGGGCCCGGCGGGGGAGCTCCGAGCTCCATGGGCAATACCGTCACCTGCTGCGTATCCCCGGACGCCAGCCCCAAACTCAGCCGGGCCCGCGGCGGAGGGGCAGCGCCTGGGCCCGAGCGCTGGGCGGACGCGTACCAGGCGGCTGCGGCGGCGGGCAGCGGCGGCTGCTCGGGATCGGCGGAGGCCGAGTCCGGCGACTCGGATCCCGGCGGCGGAGGCCCCCACCTCCAGCACATCAGCGACCGGGAGTTCCCGGATGGTGAGCGGTGGGGTCCGGCGCGGGGGCAGCGCCGGGCACCGCATCCCTGCCCCGCGGGCGGCTGGCCCCGTGGTGCCCCCGGGGCGCGCCCCTTTTGTCCCGGTGGCGGGGGAGATCGTGCGTTCCGGTGAGCCCGCCGGGGGGAACGGCTCTGCCGCCGGCGGGCCCGCGCCGCGCCCCAAGCAAAGTTCCCCGCGGCTGTCACCGCGCTGACAGCGCCGGGGTTTCCTGCGGGCGCGCCGCCGAGTGCCGCCGCCGGTGTAAATCGGCCCCGAGTCCGGGACCTGTGCCGGGAGTGCGCGGCGCGGCCGCTGAACGGTTAACCCGGCGGAGGAGCGGCCGGTTCCCCCTGCCCGGTGCTGTGCTGCCTTGTCCCTGGGTGCCCCGCTGGTCGCAGTCGGGCCGCGGGGAACCCGAAAGAGCCATGGCAGAGCCCCTTGTGCTCCCGTCTGAGATGGAAGTGTGGCTGCTTGTTACTGCTTAACTCTGCAGCCGTGACTCAGTCGTAACGCTCAGGCAGTTAGCGAAAGCTGCTGCATTTCCAGCCTCTGTTGAACAGGAGGAAGGAAGAGGGTGTGTGGGGAGTAAGGGAATTAAGAATTACAGAGATTGTGTTCATATGACATCATTGTGGCTGGACGTGGGTAATTTGTAATCTAGCTATGCAGGGTGCTCAGATATAGCTGTGGACTCATTACACCGACATTCCTTGTCGTGCAGCTCTCGGTGTTCCCAGTTTGTTTTCCTTGAGTTCATGGGAAAGTCCGTGTTCAGATTCGTTCCAGTTCTACCTGGAGCAGTGGTGTCACACGGACTTGCTCTGTAACTCATCTCCTTTTGAGACATGCCTCAGAAGAGCTGGGTGATAGTGATAGTTGCAGTGATAGTTACAGGGACAGCATGTAACAGGTTTGTGGTGCTCCCGTCTGTCTGTATGCACACGATACCATAAGCACACAGCACTGTGTAATAGCTTATGATATTCAAAACTCAGTTTAATTAACAAGCTTCTTGCTATTCATTTTCATAATTATAACCACACCTAAATGAAACGTACTCAGCTGAAAAAAGGTAGCGTGTCTGACATCTTTAATGTACGAGGTATACAGTAAGAATTCATGGGCCCTCCATGCTCATCTCGAACTTAGGAAAAAGATTTTTATTATCAGGGAGAAACTGGCTGCCAAAGAATGAGGAGCCCTTCAGAAATGGAGGTATTAAACTTGCAAGGTTCTGCACAGCACCATATGGTGCAGCTGTTACAGAAACGAGACGGAAGGCTCAGCCCCTTGGATCTGCTTTGAGACAGCTGTGCAGTGCAGCAGTAGGAGAAATTGTATTTGCCATCTAGGAGAAATAAAACTGTATTTTTGTGAGATGTTACAGAAATCTCTCAGCTCTCCCGTGCTTGTTAAGGGAGGAGGAGCTGAGCTCTGAAAACTCTCGTAACTCAAGCAAAAATGCCCAAGCTAAATACATCTGCTCAGGAGTAAGTGTTGTATTTGTTTGAATCTTTCGTACGTGGTCATGTCAGTAGCATTGAGTAACCAGGCTTAACTGTGAGTTCATCCAGATTTCAGGGCTGGCCTTGAAGTAGGGAAGCATTTCGTACTTCGAATTTGCAGATGTGAGTAATGGTGCATAGTCCAAGAGTAAGATAGTAGCTGTCTGTCACAGGTTTTACTTTTGTGGCTATGGAAACTTTAGTCTTGAGGCAGGAGGTAATCCTAAAATTAGAACTGCGTAAGTAGTACATGTTTTAGATGATGTTAAAGATCACTTTTACAGTGGTGCGTGGTTCACTGTTGCATGGCTCAGAAGGAGATCTGCTACAGATGACTGATGACTGATGCTATTTGTCTACAGTTTTCCAATTGATATGACTATTTAGGGCTGCAGAAAGTATCCAAGCTTGATATCTTTATGAAAATCCAATTCCATATGGTCAATATTAGGAGTAAAACTTCTTGTGTTTGTTTTTGAATGTTACAAAGTCCTTCGGTAGGATGGAAGCAGTTAACTTCAAAATGTAAAAAGCATAATTTGCAAAGCCTGAAATTGAATGTTATGAAACAGCCACTGTGGTGAGTTTTTAGGTGATACTGCTGTCTGTTTAATTTAAGATCTTCTATGAAAATAATAAAGCTGTAAATGCAGTGCTTGCATATACCAGATAGCTAAACTTATCCCTCTTAACTCTGGGGTGTAAAAGCTGTCAGCATACCTAAACTGTGCAAGCTGCCTGCATTAATGTTAGGTAGTCCAGCAGTTTCATTTGAAGGATAACTGTTACTTCTGTAACTTACTAGTGTATAGTATCATAGGTTAGCTAAGATGCCAGTGTTGTCCATAATACCAACCAATGTCCAACCTACTGAGTGGCCTTTTCTTGAGTGCTTTGGCAGGGGGAAGAGAGAGAAAGCTACAGGGGAAAAAAAGTCAAAATCATCTTGGCTATTTTTGCTCAGTGCTGCTCGCTCAGTTCTAAGAACACAGCTAAATATATCAGAAAGCTAGCATCCAAATGCGATGGAGATGCTTCATTCCTTAAATTTTTATCTTTGTTGTTCTTAAGTCAGTCTTAATGCTTTTGCACTTGTTTTGCTAAAATTGGGTGTTTTGGTTGAGTGAGGAATGCAGAAGTTACCAACTGAGCCTTGGACTTTTTGTCTTGTAATGTTTTGTCTTGCTTTTTTCTTAGCAAGTGGAATGTAGTCCTTGCAGGTCTATAGTCTTAAATGAGGATAATGCTGTAGCTTCTCCAGCACACTGCTTAACAGGCACTGCTTTCCAGTCAGCACCAGTTACATTGTCTGTATCAGATCAGAATTAAACAAGAAAAATCTAACTATCTTAAAATGGGGACATGTATGACAATGTATGACAAGAAAGGAATGGTAAGTGAAGTGGAGATAAAACACACTGTGAAAGTGTAATGTTTCAACACAAGTTAACTCAAATGGGAAGGGATTGCCAGATCCACTGCTAAGACAGAGTTTGAAGGATGACTTTGTATTTTATGGTTCTCAAGATCCTGAGCCATAACCTGTTCAATGCATGCTTTTGCAGGATGAGAAATAAGCCTGTATTTGTGGTACGATGTGCTAAGCCAAGTTGTATTATGTAAACGGGAATAAATATAACTTTGAAAATTATAGTTTTTCCCCACGTAGTGTAGTAGTACATAGTGCTAATGTTAAAAGCAGAAATGAACCTGAAGCTGATGGTTCAGCTGTGCAGTAACTGTTCCTTCTTCCAGTGGGTAAGCAGCAGTCGGTAGCAGTTTGAGCTGACCAAAAGGCTTTCCTATCTAGTTTTAGAAATGGCAACTCTTTGATCTTAATATGCTATTTGGGGTGTGCTGGTTGCTGGTGTGGGTTCTTTTTCGTTGTTTTGGTGTTCCCCCCTGAAATGTGTGTCTGCTAATCTTTATTTGGCCTTGTTTTTTTCCTGCAATATTCTGTTCCTGGTTGTCTGGGGGAGAGCTTCTTTTGGCTGACATTTTCTTGTCTATCCCTATGTTTAAACATAGATTTAACTTTTCATAAATGCTTTGATCCTTCGGTAAAACTAGAATATGGCCTTGCTTGGCAGACTTTTCTCACTTGTACTTGAAAACATCTCTCTCCACCACTGTTGTTTACTGAGTTCACAGTTTTAAGTGGGGCTTTGCCGGATTTACATTAACCAAGGGGAAGATTGTTGGCCTACTGAACTGGTGGGACAAAATGAATTTGTACCTTCACTTGGAGAACTAGAGGGTGGGCAGGGGGGTGGAGAACAAGGGAAAAGACAATCAGGAATGAGAGGTGCTGAGTGGGATGTGGTCATCACATGAAGATTAGATGGGAAAACAAGCGGAAGGAGGCTTTGAAGAAGAAGGTTAACAGAGACTGAAATAAGTGAGGTTTACCTGAACAGGCTCAGACTAGTGCCTAGAATAACTTCAAGAAGCTTTTTGCACCTTCTTTTCTTTTTCCAGCCCCCTCTCTAGAGGCTGTGCCATGCTGAAAGGGGCAAGCTTCAAGTTGCCTGTGTACTGCAGTTATTAAGCAGTGTTGAACGTGAGGGTTTTGATGAAACCTGTGGAACTATGAAACCTATAGTTTCATATGATGATGAACCTATGGAACATCCTCAGGTTTTTTTATTAAACTGTTCCATGTAATTAACCTCTAGGATCCTTTCTTTGTCAGACTTTCTTTAGGACACTTTTCCCTCCAACCAGTCAGCGTAGCTGTAAAGCAACAGCAGTTTTGTGGCTCGGAGTATCTGTTCTCTCGTGTGATCAGCATTGTGAGATCATAGTGAAAAGCTGACTAACAGGGGAATGAGCTTTTGCACGAGCCAGCAAAACACAAAAACCTGCTCCTCCCAAGTTCACATCACACATTAAAGTGAGGTTTCTGACAATGTTTCTTCTACGTATATAGGAAGAAGTGGCTCTGGGAGGGAGGACGAAAATTCAACTTCACATTAAGAATCCATACGCTGGATCTGTAGATCCTTGCCAACAAGCTCATGTTGAGATTTCTAAACCTGTTTGGTTTTTCTTCATTACAGCTGGAGTTTGAATGTGCACTTTCATTTCACTCGCCAGAAAATAGTGTTTTCAGAAGAAAACTCTGGATGTCTCGACTTGAAGGGGCAGATGAGGATGCAGCTAGCTTTAAAAGCTCGGTGCTATTTGTTTAAACGTGTAGTAAAGTCAGATGGATAAAACTGAAGATCATACTTGCAGGTCATGCAAATACCAGGTTTACCTCAACAGCTTATGCAAAAATCCCACTGTTAAGCAGGTAGTGTTCTGCAGTGTTTGATGAGCTGTGTGTGTATAGCACAGCTTTGCTTCTGTGTGGAGTTCTGCAAGGATCTTGAGTCATTGGAGTAATCAGACATGGTTGTTGGGGTTTATCCCAGTGAGAAAAGTAACACTGGCTTGTTAGCAAACCTGTCAGCCAGGCTCAGATGAACTGCTGAACGACAGCTTCTTTCAAAGACCAAAAAAAGCTTTTCTGTAAAAGTGTTGGACATGTTTTGTTATGCAGATAGTTGTTTTATAGAACAAGCTGCAGGTAAGCTGGGATTCCACAAAGCCACTGTGAAGAGTGATTGAGCTTGTGCCTAAATAGGCACAAAACTTGATGGCACTGTTACTTTCCTAAAAGCCCAAACTTCATTTGAAGTTTGCATTAACATAAGCAATTGGAAGGGGAGAAAAAACACGTGCAAGTCCCACCAGGTGGCATATGACACTTAGCACACAGTACAGTGCATCTTGTTCTGGTTACCTGCAGACGGTAGGTGTGAAGAGTGTGTGAGGAGTTGTTACGGGGATAACTTGCAGTTATCAGCATGAATCTAGGATTATAAAACTTGTTTGGTCTTTCATGTGTACAGTTAGAAATCTTTGGTTTGGCATATCAATTAAAAAATTAGAGCAGTGGTGTTCTACTTTTAGCTCCTGATGGGAGTGAATTTTATTACGTGTTAAGGTCTGTATGGGGAATAAAAAGCAGGCAGCATGTAACCAATTCTTTCTGCTTGTCTTTTTGAATAGGCCTACATTAAATGCAGTACAGAAACACATCTCTAGCGAGATAGCAGTAACTTCTAAGATCTACCTTGTGAACTACTGTTTTCCTTCTAGTTCTGAGATAAAATCCTAGGAGCATCTAGTTTTCCTCCCTTTTAACTGGTTATGCTTTCACTGTGGAGTTTGGGCCACTCCTGACGTCCTGCTGTTCTGCCTGGCTAAAATGTGTAGAAGTGATTATAACCCTGGTGGGTATATCATGAAACACATGTAAGCCTATTCAACTTCCTTCAGACCCGGGAAAACTAGGTATTGTGTATGGTGGAACAGATTCCTCCATCATGTTTCCCCAACAGGGGCTCTGAACTGAGGGATTTGCTGTGGAGGCCGATGATAGTGGTGTGGATCCTCCTCTGCTTTAGGAAATGCAGGATCCTGTATTGATTTTTTTAAACCACATAACTTAATAGATAACTGAAACCCTGGCTGGCCCACAGGATTTAACTGATGGTCGGCACTTTTGTTTTCTATTTTTTTTCTGATTTCAATAGCAAATTTGAGATGCTTATTGTATCAGCTTCGTGTTGAACCACTCCCAACTAAGGAGAGTGGTGTAGAAGGACACATAAGCCCTTCTTAATTAAAAAAAGCTTTCTGTATACTGAAGTAAGTTCTGCAGCCTTCTAGAACATCACAGTGCACATAGATACATGCTGGGTATTGATAATGGTACTGCTGTTATCATAGTAGTGCCATAAAGAACAACTGTCAGATTTTAAATGGCTTAACAAAATTCTTCTGTGTGTATTGTGTGAAGTCAGGATCTTCAACAGTAATCATTTAGCACTGAGGGAGGTCAGACACTGGAACAGGTTGCCCAGGGAGGTTGTGAAGGCTCTGTCTGTGGAGATGTCCAAAACCTGACTGACACAGTTCTGGACTGACCCCGCTGGAGCAAGGGATTGGACTTAGCTGATCTCAAGAGGTCTCTTCAGGCTAAACAGTTCTGCCTTTCTGTGAACAAAGGCAAACTGTGTGGATTGGTTTTCGTTGTTTTCTTTTTAAATAGACTTGATTTCCTCCAGGGAGTTAGGGAGAAGTATTTTTAAGGGACCCGTGCACATGCAAGTGTTGGTTGAGATTGTTTTCACCAAGATTTTCCCTTAGAAGAGAGTTGCTTTCTGAGAACAGTTGTGTTTGAAAGCACTTTGTTGTGCAACAGATCCAGTCCTTTATGTGTTCAGATTTGCTTGTATTAGTTATGAAAACAGAGCAAGTTTTGTATCTCTTGAGTCCATCCCATTCCAGAAGAGAGGTGTGTTCTGTTGAAGATGAATAGTCAGGAGATCAGTGTTTTTATTCTGTCCAAATCTGGGGAAGGAGCCACCAGTGGAACATCTAAAGGGCAAACTAACCTATGGGTAACTGGGGACATAACAGGAGAACGCAAATGGAAAACAGCCTCTGTGTGCTGGCCTCTGTGGTGAGTTCGAGGTGGCTGGTGAGGAGCAAACACAGGTTGAATTCGGAAACCAGAATTGTGACTACTGGGAATGTTTGGGGGGATAGAAATAGAATAACAATTTAAAGGACAAATGATTTTGTAAGAAGGTATTGTTAGGAATAACAGACTTTCCGAAATGTGTTGGCAAATTTGTTAGTCTCATTTATTTCATTTTTTTAAATCTTTATTGGGAGAGTTAAGTAACTCACATCTTTCACACTGTAAGGTAATGAAATATGAGGGAAGCTCAGACATTAGCGGAAGCTAGCATCCCACTGAGCAAGGGAACTCTGTTTACAGGAAGAGATGACATTATGATTTAATACTTTAAATATATGGTGTATCAAAACGTTACTGCTGGCTGGTAAAGCAGAGGATGGAGATAAACGTACTAAAGAAGTGCAGTATTTTAGCATTCTAAAGTAATGAAATCGTCAAAGGGCTGCTACTTAATAACAGTGACGTCTTTGACTGTCAGCTTTATTAATAAGACAATATGTGTAGCACGATGCAGCATGTAAAACATGTTCTTAATAGTTAGAAATCACCCGTGGAGGTGTGTGAAACAGTAGGTAAGTAGCTAACAATATAAATTCCTAAAACCCACACGTGTCTGACGTTGCATAGATGAGTATAAGTCTTTATGCAGATCTTGTGTGGAGGAAAGGACATAAGATCTTGAGCTGGGGGCATAGGTTTGCTCTTCAAAGTAATATGATCTGCCCCGTTGGGAGCTGTGTGGCTCATCAGCACATGCAGCGCACAGCAACAGAGGTAGCTGAGATTGTCTGAAGGGCAAGCAAGCTGCAAGGCATTCTTGAGAACCAGGGTTGTGAGAGAGGGAAGTAGTGTCAGGCTTCTCTGGGCTCCGGCTGGAGACAGGGTTGATCCCACAAGCTTGGTAGTACCACGGTGCTGAGAGATGCAGGGAAGTAAGGGGGAAAGCTGGTGTTAATACACACCTCTCAGAGTGAGCAGGAGGGCCATTGTAGCACGGCACCATTACTGTGCTGCTCCAATAGACTTAATTTCTGGTGGGAATCTTCTTTTCTCACCTCTTTATCACTGAGTCTCTGATAGAAAATGTGTTTTGACTTCTATTGGGTTGATAGGCTCTGGCAAGAAAATGTTTTTGGTTTTGTTTTTGGTTTTGTTTTTGGTTTTGCTTTTTGTGTCATCCTGTTGTTTCTGTCATTCCTGATTCTTCATGTTTTAATTCCCATTACTTCTGTTCATCCTGGGGCATACCGTGCTGCCTTCTTTCTCTGCTGACTTTATGTGTAGCTTCAGCTTTCTGTCATGTATCTTCTGACGTAGCTCCTAATCAAGACTTACCATTATTTTCAGGGCTAGGTATCTTGGGTTTGGATTATAAGTGCTATAACAGTGAAGTATTAGGACTTACGCTTGATTGTGAGTCAAATTGTTTGCAGACAGATTTATCTCTTCCCCTGGGTTTTCTTTTTCCGAGTTTCCCATTACATTTTTGCCTCTTCTCATGCTCTTATCTGCCTCTTGCTTTATGCTTCCTTCATCAGCTGTATTGCTGTTGCTTTTTGGTATTCCATGGGCAGCACGGGCAGTTTAGGAAGAGCAAATCATACAACTAATTTCTTCACCACTTGGAAAAAAGCATTGTCCAGTGAGAAGAGGGCAGAAAGGATGGTTAAAATTCTCTGGCTGCTTGGAAGGTGAAAGGTACAGGGAGGTGCTCTGCTAAATGCATCTTTCTTTTCTTCAGTCTCTTGCAAGACAAAAGCAGATGTACGGCTTCTGCTAATGCCACATTAGTCTGGGTTAAGAAACATGCAGTTGGTCTTGATCACTTCTTGTGGCTGGGGGGCTGCACAGTGTCTTGGAGGAACATGAAGTCCTGTGTTAAGAATTACTGAATTCAGTAGTCCTTTTTCCTCTGTTCTCCTGTGCCTCTTCCTTCCTAATCTTCCTTGCTGCTTTCCCCTGAATATCACACAAGTCTCATACAATCCTATTTGCTCTTCCCTGTCATTCCATAGTGAGTCCCATAGCTCTGTAGGCATTAGTACCCATTGGTGGGAAATGTGATCTGGGCTGTGTAGACCCTCATTGGAGGCTTACAAAACTCAACTGGGTAAAGCCTTGAGCAGTTCTAGTTCATAGCTGACCCTGTTTTCAGCAAGAGGTTGAACTGGAGACTACCTGAGGTCCTTTCTAAACTAACATCCAGTTATCCTCATAGTAGCTGCTGAACTATAAATAAATAAAGCCTATATTGTTCGCTCTGTTTGCATATGAATGTGCTAATAATCATCTGTATTTGAAATCTGCATATTGCAGTCTTGTTCTGCCTGCTGCTGATACTTAAGTTATTTGGTAAACAAGCAAAATACTTCAGTTTCTGAATCACTCCTTTCTCAAGTCCAGAAAGTTGATTAACATTTGCCATTATTAGTGATTACCTGGTCTGTGCCAAAGTTTGTTGGGGTTTCTTTATTTGTTTTAAATAGAGGAATTACAGTTGGTCTCTGTATTGTGTCTTGAAAGTGATTTTGTTAAATCAGTGTAAGAAACTTGTCAACAGTGTGGACAAACACTAAACAACAGTTACACTATGTTGTTGAGGCATTGCAAGCAGTGGTTAAATGTGCCACTATGGCAAACTGTTGTGTGCTGGATTTCTTTATTTTTTCTCTCCAGAGAATCAAATGTGTATTAGTGGTACTTCAGGTATTAGCTGTGAGGCAAATTCTGTTCTTGGGCTTCTAAACCAGGATTTCTTACATTCTAATTACGTGATTAAATTCAAGAATCTGTTCACTTTGTGCAATGAATGAGCACATTATGGTGGAAATAGGAATACTGGTTTTGTAAGTTAGATTCTAAAAACTGCTTGAAGTGGTCTGTCTTTAGAGGAAATTCCTGGTTGAACAATATTTGTGTTCCTAAATAGACATTGGCTACCTTACTTACACAGTAGAGATTCAAAATCACAGTGGTCTGCATTCTGGACCAGTGTCAGAGCAACTGCTGCACTGAGATCAGTGATGTTGTAAGTACTTGGAAAACATAGAGGTCTGGATACCAGTGTTTTGATCTGGTGGGACTCTGAAATGAGAAGGCTTGAGACACATGTACTTTGGCATTTGTGTTCACCTGCTGATGCACAAGGGCTGTGACTGTGCTCTGTGTGTTAAGTGCAGTACCACAAAACATTCACATAGTTAAGACTTCCAGCACCAAGAGTTAGTACATGCTGTGGCTAATATTTAACTGCTTCTGTTGGTTGAGTGCATAAAAACCTCTTTAAGATTATTTTTTTTAATTATTAAAAGTTGATAGTGAATCTGAGATTATTTTTGAGGGTTTGGCAACAGCACTGGCATATGTACAAGTTTGCAAGCTTGCATGCTTTTGTGGTCAGCATGGCATAAGTAGCACACAGGAAGATGAGAATGACAAATCATAGAATGGTTAGGGTGGGGAAGGACCTTAAGATCATGTAGTTCAACATAAATGGATGTGAATTTGTCTTTTCCAGGATGTGCAGTATCATAGTACTTGATTGCTCTGTTGATGTGTTCACATAAGTCAGTGTGTCTATAGCATGACTTACTCAGAACAGCCATTTCTTCTGTCGGAATGCAGCTCAAGATTTCATCATGTTGTTTATGGTTTCATCAACAAACTTTTTATTGCTCACTCCCATCTCAGTCTAAGAGAGTAACGTATCCTCATCTAATATCATCCCTGGTTCATTGTGGCAAAGGACTCAAGCAATCACTTTGTTCTTCAGAGTGATATATTAGCTGTACAGGGTTTTACATGAAATTCCAGAAGAACAGAATAATAGTGCAAGATCCATGCTTTGATATTTATCAGTGCTGTAAAAGTTACTTATTAGGTTCTTTTATAAGACCACAGAGATTGTTCTGTCCATGTTTGGTACTTAAAGCACAGAGTGAAAGATCAGCAGTGTCTCCTTTTTGCCTCCCCCTGAAATTATGCTCTTGATAAAGTTCTCACTTTCTGCCCTCTACTGAGCACAGGCTCCGCACTCAATCACCCTAACATAGAGGGGTGCATACTGAGTTTTGAAGATGTTTGTTGTTTTCTGCAGTCTTTCTTCACCGATTTTGTTATGATGGAAACCATGGGATGCTTCAGAGCTTCATGGCAGTGGGACTAAGTCCACAGGGTCTTTTATTCATGGGGGGGAAATGTTAGACTTTTATTTATCATGACAAAAGTAAGGTTTCTCTTCAGAGAGGCAGCCCATTCTGAGTGTTTCTGATCTTGTCTTCATCACTGTGCTTGAGCATTGTAAGGCTGGGTGGGAAACGTTGCTGTAATCATCTTCTGTTAAAGGTCTCTCTGTTCTTTTGTCCTTTCTGTTTCAGATTTAGCCTTGGAATCTAATCCATCTGATCATCCCAGAGCAAGCACAATTTTCCTGAGCAAGTCTCAAACAGATGGTAAGCTTCTTCCAATTTAAAAAGAGGCAGGAGAAAACCTGGAAAAATAGCTGTTTATTTTAATTATACAGCTCCAACCCTTACATTACTTCAGTTCTTTCAAGGCATAGGGATTAATAATTTGTGTGTTTACACAGCAGTATGTTTGTAGGCTGCTTTACTCAACACTCACAATCACTTGTTCTTCTGAACAGTTAAATATCAGGAGATTTCCGAGTCTGGATCCTAGCAGTCTGAAGGAGCAAGGCTTTTTTCACCAGTGTAATTCAAGCTTCAAGCTTTAAATTATATATATATAGGTATCTATAAAAATCAAAGGACAGTTTTCTGTAAGGAATAATAAGCTTAAGCCATCAATCTGTGTCAGTAGCTTTTGACTATGTTGTTTTAAACCATTTGAACAGTTCCAGTTAGCATAATTATTCTTGAATCTTGGTTTTAATGACATGGATGTGTTGGGATTTTCAGTTTCTTTGCAGTTCCCTTGTTTACTTGATAAAAGTAAATGTTGAACAATCGCTGTAGCTTGCACGTTCCAAAGTGCTGTTAAAAAGTGGAGGCATTTCCGTATTGCACAAGTAAAAAAAAGAGTTGTGACATTAGTAAACTTTGAGGTTGCAGTTGAAAAGCAGTTTAAGATTATTATTTAAAATGCTTCTGGTCCCTTTACGGTTGGTTCTTGAAGAAGTTTTTTCTAAGCTGCCTTTCTAAGACAGTGCTGCATTTGAGATTGAGCGTGTTGTGGAAAGCTGCAGAGCATCTTCCACCTTGGCATAGCTTTGCCCCAGAAAAGCAGAATCATTTTGACAGGTCCGTCAGTTGCAGTCCTGCTCTTCAGTCTTACGGCAAGTAGTAAAATTGTCAGTGGTATCAAGCTCACAGTGCTCAGATAATCTGTGAGCAGTGGAAACAAGCACCAGCATGATTCTCCAGAAGAGGGGATAGCAAGGAAATTTTAGGCCTCTTTCCTTGAGGCCTCTAAGGTCCATCTTCAAACAGACAGAGAATCTGACATGTGCATTTCAAACACCTCCTAGATGAGGGCTGTTTAAGTTGCAGTTACCAAGTTGACATAGTTGTTGACCGTTGTAGTGCAGCTTTACAGTGCATTCTTTCAGGCTTGTGGCAAATAACATTCAAACTACATGCACATCCTTGTTGCGGGTAGTATTGCTTCTAAACATGATTTGGTATTCTTCAGATGTAGTGCATTGGAATGTATGCACTTGTGTTCATGTACAAAAATGGTCTGCTAGGTGAGATGATACCTATTAAACTGTTCTCTGAAGCTTGTGTCAGTTGGATGAATGATTTTTACAGGGTTATGTTTATGAACAAGTCAGCCAGAAGAATTTATTTTCAAATTTCACTGAATCTTCTCTAGTTCAGCTTCCATAGAAGTAGTAGAATTAATATAGAATTAATATAGAATTAATATAGAATTAATATAGGTAAGTTCCCTCTCACTGAGTGTTACCAGGATTATGAATTCTCACATATGCAAAAAGAAGAATTTTGGATACTCTGTGCCAATAGTTAATTTTCCTAAGTACCTGTCCTGCTAACAAGCAGTGATGATCCGAGATCAAAACTTCAGAGCAGTCACCTGTCCAGGCTGGTCACATTTGTATAGCTTTCTGCATGCATGCAACTTTGAGCTCTCCTTTAACAGCACTGTTGTACAGTTACATCTGGAAGTTACACCTTACAATCTCTTTGAAAAGCTGACACAGTTTACAATTACCAGATGACATGGTTGTGTTTAAATGATGAATAGGCACAGCTTGTGCCAGCATCTTCTGTAGAATGAGATAGGGTTTTTTACCCTTTGCTGTGTAATAGGAGGAGTGAGAACATGTGTATATAATGCTGAGCACCTCACTTCCTCCTTGTGTCTCTGGCAGATTCAGTGTGTGATGTTTTTACTTCTGATTGCTAAGTGTTTGCTGTTGGACGTTGAACAGTGTGTGTTCGAACTACGTGAAAATCATCTAGTTTTTCATGAGGCAGAGCATCTCTTCAAACCTGAGATATTTTTCCCTTAGTGGGATGGGTAGAAGTAGTTCTTAAATGTACACGTAGGTAGTTGGAGGTAGCATGTAGTTAACTAGCTTGATAAAACTTAGGGGTTTTCTTCCTCAAACTGCTTTCCCAGACACCTGAAGTCAAATTTGAGACTTCTAATCCTCATGTACTTCAGAAGACTAGGTTAATAGAATGGCTTTATTGAATGTAAATTGGGATTGTATTTAAAAAACCTTTCAGTTCACATTCTTTCTCCCTCTTTCTAGTGCGAGAGAAGAGGAAGAGTAACCACATAAATCACGTAAGTAGAACAAATTCTTATTGTGCTGTATAGATGATGTTAGCATACTGGGACAAAGACAAATTCAAGAAACAGCTGTGGTAGTTCTGCATATATAGTCCTACACATGTTCCAAATTCTCCACAGCAAGATAAAACTGAATTATCTTTGTCTGTAAGAAATAAACAAACAGGCACAGTATCACAGAGCACAGAACGAATGACATTGAAAGAGTAAGACTGCATTTTTTTTTTTTGTTGTATCAGTCTTGAGCATTTCATAACAGTAAAGGAGAAATACAAGTCAAACTGCCTACTTAAAGCAAATTACACTGGATTAATTTCTCACCTAAGGTGACAAGTCTCAAATGACTTGCTGCTTGAGCATCACTGCAGGACTTACTGTGAGGAATGTATCCACCATGAAGAGAGGATGGTTGTCAGTACAACTTAAGTGTCCAAAGTTGTGATGGCTAAGGAGGAGAAAAACTGACTGCTATTGCTGAACACAGGACAATGATGAACAAACATTACCATCAGCATGATAAACAAAAGATAATCTATCAGTTTTAAAACCTGAAACATGCTCTAAGTTTTCTCTGGAAATATTAATTGGTTTTGACACATCATTTGCAAAAGAAAACCCCCCAAAATACCCACCAAAAAAGAAACCCAACCCACAAAAAAGGTGCAATGTCATTAATAAATGCATAAAAAATTATTGACTAGTAAAGTTAAAAATGGAAGTTACTAACACCAAGCTTAAAAAATACTGCCTAGCAAAAGTACCTACTGATGAGTTACTGGTAAGATAATGGTATTTCAAGTCTGTTATATTTAGTATGATTATATATAGGTGGATCCTATTTTTTATTCCCTTTCTTTCTAGTTCAGTTCCAGCTTTAGTCTGCCAGCACCCAGTGAAATGTGATTGTATTGTTTTTGCTGGTAAACTTTCACTGGAATGGGAAATATTCCCAGGCAGCCATTGCTGGGTAAAGGGTGCCAACATTTTCATTTGGAAGACTCAAGGTTTTGGATAAGGATTTAAGAGGATTCTGGCAAAACCTAACGAATCATGAACTGCTTGATTAAAATCCTCCCTCAGTTGTGATGTCCTAGCACTAGTGCAAGGCATTCTCTAAAAATGCTCAGGGAAGCCTGACTTGGTATTCTATAGGAAGCTTTCTTACAGTATAAAATCTGTAGGATTAGGATAGATGATGGCACATACTGCTAGCTCTGAACAGTAAAAGTAAGGGTTGTAGTAGTACTTTATTTCCAGATTGCAGACCCTAAACAAGACACAAGTAAAGAAGTTTGGTTGTTTGGGTTTTTAACTATCTTTACATGGAACAATACTGGATAACCAGAAAATGTAAAGGTATAGGGTATAAAACAGGGAGACTGATGATTAAGGAGTCACAGGGAAATCTAATAAAGTACATCATGGGAGGGAAAACAGACCTGAACTGCAAGAATGGCATGGAGGAGAGCTGAGAAAATTGGAGGACTTGCTGCTTTAGCTGCAGCTATTTTTTCTGAAAACTACTTACCTAAAACCATCATGTTGTGTATTTATTACAAGGGATATTTATAAACCCATCTTGCATAAAGGGTATCCTCAGGAGCTTGATGGCCATAGAGTAGCTTACATAGCAGGAGCAGTCATCTACAAAGACCTCCTGTGCAGTAACTATTTTGAGGTGTAAATCCAGTATTCAGTGTGGTAAACCAAAGCTGACAGAACCCCTGTCCTTGAATGTATTTCTGTTCTCTTTCTTTTTTCCTAAGGTTTCTCCTGGGCAGCTTACGAAAAAGTACAGCTCATGCTCAACAATATTTATAGATGACAGCACCGTCAGTCAACCTAACCTTAGAAGCACAATAAAGTGGTAAGAGCCATCTGTCATCAAGAAAGGGCTGAGTAGCATTGCAAGGTTTATTTGGGATTATGTAGTGGTCTTGTCTGCTCCAAAGCCAGTTGCACACTTGAATGAGAGGAGCATGACACCGGTTATTCAGGTTGGTCATGGAAGTGGTATACAGGTCTGGTTAATGATGACTGCTTTAGTTACAGAGCTAACCTACTGTTGTATTTAAAAGTAGTTACTGTGCACTCGAGAATCTCGGGCAGTGCAGAAGTGTCAGTATTTTGGGGTTTAAAAGTGTATGTTGGGGTGGGGAGTCCAAGGGCTTCTCATTGAAAGCCAAATCCAGAAACTCAATCTGGGAAAACTTTAAATGGATTTTGTATGGAGTTGCCAGAAAAGTTTGCGGTACTGTATTTGCTACTTGCCAGTGGTATTAGCCTGCCCTCTAGTTGTAAATAACGGTATGTTGCTGGTTTTAGTTGTAGCCGTTCTACTTTTTCTTGTTATATCAGTTATTTTACGTAAGTGAGATTGATAATTGATTAGTCTTCTTGGTTCTCCAATGGAAATGGCTGTTTGCCCTGTTGTTCTGGGTACCACAGAGTCAGTTCTTTGTGCATAGAAAATAACAGCCAAGAACGGAGAAGAGAATTTTACTGTGCTTGAAGGGAAAGAAAGAAAAGCAGCTTCAGGCCCAGAAGGCTTTACTGTTGTAACAGTTTAGTAAAGTTTGGAAACGTCTGAGTTGATTTGTAGCTTTAAAACTTGATTAATAACAGAGGTATCTAGCATGTCACTCTTGTTCTAGAGAAGAAAGAGCTTAAAAGATCGTGCTTGTGCCATTTCGAAGTGATCTGCAGCTGGCAACAGATCAGAGCTTACCTATGATGGATTCCTGTGATGGCCGTGTTCCTGTTGTCACTGCTAGTAAAGAATCTGAAATTTGGCCATGGTAGATAAGCATCAATATGAAATCTGTTGCCTTATGTGACTCAGCAGAGACAGAGATCTGTTGTTCTTTCCTTCTTGGATTATGCTGGCATAGTATCATCTTTATTAGTTTCTTTATTTTTTAGACAGCGCCTAAAATAGACAGCGCCTAAAATAGACAGCCAAGATGCAGAGTTAAAACATTAGCAGAATCTCTACAATCATGCGTGTAACACCAAACAGAACTTCTACTGTATTTTAGTTATGAAGAGTTCACAGTTCCAGTAAACGTTGCCTAATCAGGCAATGAAAGTGTATGTTTAAAATGTGGCATAACATTTATTTTGTGGCACAAGTATCTGTACAATGAATGCAAGAGCAGTTTGCCTAGAAAATTTCATTTGGCCAGCTTCCCTTCAGGCAGGTAAATGAATGTGAGAGTAAGCCAATACATAATGGATTCTGAACATTATGGCCTGAATAACAAATTTTTCAGTGAAATAACATGCCCAGAATGTGCTTTAAGTCTTTTTTCTCTTTCTCCTTTTTTAGTGTAACATTAGCAATATTCTACCATATAAAGAACAGGTGAGTGAACTTTTTTTTTTGTCTGAAATACAACTACTTTCTTTTTGAGCCAGGGATGATATGGTCTTGATCACTTCAGTAACAGCTAGCTGAAAAATCTTGCACTTCACGTAGTATCTGCTCCCTCTTTGTACCCCACCTTCAGCTGATACAGAAGGGTCAGTAATACACCCATCCAGTGGCACAACACTGCATTGAGAATGAAGCATAAAAAGACAAAAGAGGGGGAGCACAGAAAATATGCTTAATTCACCACAAATCAGCGTTTGGACTTTGTTTAGTTTTTCCTGAATACAGGGGTACAGAGCAGTATTGATGGGTTAATGAACACTCAGTCACATGCACAAATAACTTCTGCCATTATAGCTAGTTACAGTGCATGCTTCAAAATTACAGCTGCCTTTTTGGAGTAAATGCTATTATTGAGGCAGTTTCGCATTTTAAGTGAGAACTGTACCAAGCAGAATCTGAGAACATGGGAAGTTATTCATTGTTTAGCTTCTTGCATATTCAGCTCTAAGATCTCATCATTAAATGCTTTGCAAAAGTACAAGTTAACTTCATAACATATTACAGGAAAAGTTGAACTATGAAGTATATCTCTTTATCCACTTTAATGAATAATACTTTGTAGTGGAGCATAGCATTACCAAATAATTCCTGTTGCTAAACCAGAGATTTTTACTTTGTAGAGATTCTGACAGATCATTGGATATTTTTGATGAAAAATCTCATCCTCTCACAGTAAGTAGCTTTTTGGTCCTCTGAATGTCTATCAACACACATAGTTTTTAACATCTTGGATTTGTATCATGTAAGTAAGTTGAAAATGTCTTGGCACTAGGTTGCAATCAAATAGATCTTGAATTGTATCTGTGTATGTAATACACAGTATGTGTATGTATGTAATACACAGTGCAAACAATGTTCTTCAGACTGTTGATGCCAGCTAGATCAGGAGCAGGTTTTTCTAAATGTTGCAAAGTAAATTTGGTTTTCTGTGCTTTGGAATATAAGTAGAAAGCAAGGACCTGATGAGTCTTGCATATTTTGTATCCAGACTTTCTTGTCTAAGTGCGTTCTTCCCCTCTTCAACACTACTTTAATTAGAAGTTCTTCCTATTTATTTAGGAAGACGTAGTTAATGTGCCTAACCTTTTAAATGACTGCAAACAGGAGAACATGGTACATGAAGCATATTGCAAAGTAGGAGACACTGAGTTTGGTCTTTAAAAAGGCTGAAAGCAAAACGTTAAAGCTAGTACAAGTCTAATGTGACTGGTACTGGTACACCTTTTAAGGCAGTCTTTAAGATGCAAAACCTCATAATACAGGCAAGCTCAAGAGTAAAGTGTCCAGTTTGAGCACTACCAGCTTAATGACTGTCCTGCAGAACCATTTCCTTTGTTTTTCATTTGGAATTGATTTAAAACTAGTGGCTTTAAAAATTCGGTTTGCTGAGGGACTTACCTGAGTGAATGCAGCTTGATCTATCTCACAGATTTAGCTGCCATTCCAAGTTTGTGAGAGTGTCATCCCTAAATGTGACCCATTGTTCTAGGAGTTGTACACTGAATAAATACAACTCTACTCAATGAAAGTAATGATCAACTTCTGAAGAGCTGTATGGAAGAGTTCCTGTATGGATTGTGGTGCTTCAAGAGAGAAGTCTGATCCAAAACCGTTTTGACTTCCTGAATCTGTTGTTTCACATGGAAAATTGTTTATCTAATCTAAGATGAACTCCATCAGACAATTTAATTTCTTTATTTACCAACCTGACATCTTTTGATCCTGTGATACAGCCTACCTCCCATTTAATGAGTATGAATAGAGGAAAATCCTTGTGTCCTGTAGGAAACATTTAAAGGTCTCTTCGATCTTAGTGCAGTATACAGACAGAAATGTAGTAAGGGCTGTACGTCATACTTATGAGGGGAAAGATACAAATGGTTTGTTAGTTTCTATAGCAATGGGGTTTTGGCTGGGTACCTACAGTTCCTTCAGAAAGATTTATTACATGGAAGACATCTTTAAACACCCTTAAAGATTCAGTCAGAAGGAGTCCAAATCCAGGTGCTACTGACCCTAATACCAGAAGTAACAAACCCCAAGTTACCAGCATCACAGAGCTTAGTTGCAAATACCAGTGCTTTCCTTCTCAGTTCCAGCCATGAAGAACATACTTACAGCTTTTGTACTGGTCACAGGGCAGGAATTATGCAAGAGGGATCCTGCTGATGTTATTCCTACTTCTACTCAGTGAGAAGAACTAAGCATGTGTGGCTGTTGTTTAAAGTCAGTGCTAAGCTAGATTCTCAGTAATTGAGAGAACTTTCTTTCAGCGGGAAGAAGTTCCAGATGACTACTACAAGCATGACCCTGACCACAAGCACATCTACCGGTTTGTTCGGACGCTTTTCAGTGCTGCGCAGCTGACAGCTGAATGTGCAATAGTGACACTGGTAAGAGATGCCTGATTACTGAAATGGAGCTTTTGGAAGACTTCTTTGTTCTTCAATCCCTCAATGAGTGAACTGGGCCGAACTGTTACAGTACTCATGAAACCTTGTTAATAATGACGACACTGTACAAGTGAGTTCGTTAGAGAAGATTTATAAGTAGTCGCAGAAGTGGTTAATTAAAAAGGAACTTACTTTTCTATATATAAATATGTAAGGCTTAATTACGTGTCCAATCACACTGTTTCATTATGTGTAACTTGGTGAAGAACCTTGAGAAAGGCAGAACAGTGGGACACCATAAACGGGGCTGTAATGAGATCAGACACACAAAAAGGAGAACAGAACTGTCACCAAAAGACAATATGGAAATTAAGCAAACTTAGCTTGAAGGACGCTCTTTAATAAGGAAATGAGTAATTGAAAGGGGCGAATAGTTAGAAACGCTGAAAGTACTCGGAGATTTCTGCTTTTTTCAAGGACGTGGATGCAATTTTAGCAGAACAAGATGATAGTAACACTGCGCGATCTAGCCGGCTGTTTACAGAGAGTTAAAGTGGATTTCACCGCTAGATGGCTCTGTTTCTATAGGAACACCTTTAGTCCACTTGCAGGCTACAAGCAGAGGAGGGAAAGTGGGAAGACCCTCGTAACAAAGATTGGTCCTGCCCTAAGACCTGCACCCACTAGTTTATCTGGACTTAGTTGAGGGAATAGAACACTGAATTCAGCTATACAAATTTGAAAGTGCAGATACTGTGGTGTTCATTACAAAGGTGTGAAATAGTGGAAGACTTCTAAGGATGGGACTGATCCAATGTCTGTGGGCTGAGATTACATGGAAGGAGTAAGTAAAAAAACAAGATATATCTTTAGCCTTGGGTATCTTTCACTATTATCTAAGCAGTTGGTGACATAGATGAAAGCAGAGGGTGACGCTGTTGTAGGTGAAGGATTGAAGTCTGTTCTTTTCCGAATGAAGTAGGAATAGCACTATAACACCCTTCATTGTGGAAAGACAGCAATTAATGCATCTTTGTCCCATGACTACAGATCACAGTGCAGGTTTTAGCACTTCCTATTAAGTTACAAGTGCTGAACCTTAAACGTGATGAAAGGCAAGTGTAATCTTGAGTGATTTACTATCCTAGATAGGCCCGAATGAAAACTCATCAATGACTGCATGACTCGGTGATGCAAAGAACTCTGTCAGTGTCTCCCTGAAACAACAGTGCTCATTGCTTGCTCAGAACTTACTCTCCAGTACCTCTGTTGTATACCTTGGCAGTCCAGTTCTTATGTTATAATAAAAAAATGGAATCTGTAAATCCTGAAAGTTTGGATTCTAAAGTGGAAGCAGTAATCACTAATACTTTGACATACTTAATGGTAATGGGATGAAATAGTAATATTGGACTGTCATGCTTGCTGCTCAGAACTCAGTTCCAGGTCCTAATTGCACACATAAAACTGTTTGTTTGTTGTTTGTTTGGGGTTTTTTCTCCCTTTCTACAGGTGTATTTGGAAAGGCTTTTAACCTATGCAGAGATTGACATATGCCCTAGTAACTGGAAGAGGATAGTCCTAGGAGCTATTCTTCTGGCTTCTAAAGTCTGGGATGATCAAGCTGTGTGGAATGTGGATTATTGCCAAATATTGAAGGACATCACTGTTGAGGACATGTAAGTTGCAAGGTTTGGCATCTGCAGTGGTGGGGATTTTTGGTTTTGGGGTTGTTTGTTTTGGTGGGTTGGGTTGGGTTTTTTTAAATGGCAATTTTTGGGATCATGCAAAAAAATGTTTGGTGCTATGATCTAGGTACATGATGTATATCTGGTGTCCACCCTCATTCGCTTTTTTAACTTAGGAAACTTTGTATAACCCTGCTTTGAGACAAATCTGTATTAATATTTCTAATGACTTAGGTGAGTAACTTTGCAGTTAGTTTTCTGTACCTTCTTTCCCCAAATGACGAACCGTGGGGCTGGCTGGTTGTTTCCAGTTTGGTTTTCCTGCATTGGTGTAACTCTGACGTGCCCAGTTCATAGTCTGATCAGCAGTCTTTGGTGGAAGAAAAACACAAAGGAGCTCAGCCTGTTCCCTGCCTTGTCTGGTGTAGAATTTGAAAAACTGCAGGGTAAGCCGTGACTTGTGTCTGCTCCTGTATCCAGCTAAGGCCTAGATATCTCAAGGTCTGAGCTCCTAGCTGCTTCCGCTGGCAGGCAGGTGTCATTTGTGTTGGGATCTGTCACTGCATGTGTTACATCCAGCTGCTGCTACAGCTCATCCTCTTTGGATGCGTTCTTGGACATGCCTGCAGTGCTGAGAACAAATCCTCGGTCTTACTACTGCTTGTTTATGTAAGGCTGATCCTTGTATATATTCCTGTCTCAGGTGTAGAGTTCAGCTTTTTAGGAATTTTGAATTTGCTGTCTTGTCTTGGTGCCTTAAGCCCTACAATTTCGGCGGTTTCAGAGGATGTTCATCCTTGTGGCTCCAGGCTTATACTACAGGCTGGAGGCATGCTTATGTGGTGTGGATTTGGCCATTAGATTCTGTGTTAAATTTCTTCTTGCAAAGTTCTGTGTCTGAGAGCTTTGAGATGTCAATATTACTGTCTTAATTCTATTTGCCAGCTTCTCCCCCTATTTCTGCTGTTACCTCAGTGGCAGAAGTGCTAGAAGGCTAGCTTAATGTCAGGCTTTCTGGCCTTAATAATCTTCATGATATGTTTTATGTAGGGTTGAGTATAATCATGCTGCTGTGCTGTAACTGAGCATGTGTCCAGGCCTATGTAGTAACAGCCAGTTCTAGCACAGGAGCAGTCTGAGGTGGCAGAGGTTTGCACACAGTGCTGGAAGGCTGCCTGTGTGAGTCTCTTCTTGCCCCAGGCTCTCTCCCTTGGATTCAGCCTAAAGCTAATGTTTAAAATATAGGAAGTAGTTATTTATCTGGGACTCTCTAGGAGGAGTATTATCCAGTTTTCTTCCCTTTGGGGGTGGGACAGCATTTCTAATAATGGGGAAGTTAGTTACCTGCACCAAAACACTTTTAGTTATTCAAGTTATTTCATCTCACAAACTGCAAATACAGTATCTTGTTTTATACATACCCCTTGCCTGGGAGTTCTTTGTCTCCAAATGCAGGGCTGTGCCAACCCTGCTTCCAGGAAAGCATAATTAGTGTTTTTATACAAAGTGCATCTTCATTCAACCTGGCTCAGAGTGCTCATCTGTCTGAGGAACACACTTGAAGCGTTGCTGCAAATTACTCTGAGATGGCTGAAGTGGGGTCAGTGATGCTGGGAGTGCTGGAGTATACATCTTGCTCTTTTTGATGTCTCTTCTTCTAGCCCTGTTTGGGACAAATCAAATTGATAGCACTGAAAGTATCTGTAACAAGCAGGATATTTGTTCTCTATTGCCTATGCCTGGTCTCCCGAAATTGTCAGTATTTACATTTTCAAAGCAGTGATGGTGGTGAAGAAAATAGATTGAATTTAGGCATATTTTTTCCTCCAGTTTGAAGATGGGATTTTTGTAATCCCATGTCATTTGAAATTATTTAGACCTTTGAATCTAGGTATGGGCAGAAGCTCTACAACCCCTTACTGACAGAGGACATGTGCTGTCCATCTCAGGCCCCACACTGCTGCAGCTTGGCAGACTCCACTGCTCCTGGGTTGGATAACATCACCATAACTGGAACATTGGAAAAGTGCTTCAAATACTCAGAAAGATTAAGTTTGTAAGTCTGCTTTCAGTGAATAGCCAGTACTGTAGTTAATTGTCAGATTTAGGACTTCCAGTGTGTATTAAACTAGTCACTCAGTAGTGAGCATTAGGTAATCTGAATGCAAGCGTTACTGAGAGGAAACCATTGGTGAAAGGAGTTCCTTCTAACACTGGAGATGGTTGGTGATGCTGCAAAAGAATCCACCCAAAACACTAGCAGCTCCCAGCTTAAAGGTTCATTGGTAGGACTCAACCTGTTTGTGAGCTGTCTGTGAATCTTCCTCTTGGCTCTGTATCTATAACGATCTCACTAACCTGATGGGTACTCTTGTTGAGCCACTGCAAGCCAAGCATGGGAGTAACACCCATCTGGAGTTGCTGAAAGGGTTTAGATCTCATTTAGTTTACCCAGTTTGCAAATCTATGTGCAACGTATCCAAATGTGAGTGTATCCAAGCCAGGCAACTCTTCTACAGACAGCACTGGTGCACCTTGTTCTCAAAAAACTGTTAGTGGGTTAAAGTCTGTTAAAGGATACATGATCCATACCTCACAACTGGCAGATGAGTTCATTTGCCTTCGCCTCTTCCTACTCAACATAGGTAAACGTTCATCTTACTTTTTTCTATCACAAGCCCTTTCTTAGGTCGGTGGGGTTTTTTACTGAAACAGGGTGGAGGGGGTTGTTTAGGTTGGGTTGGGTTTTGTTTTGGGGGTGTCTCTGTTTTTATTTGTTTTACTTATTTCTAATGGGGAAAAAATCAAAGGGAATTAAATAAATAGCATTTTGGAAGTCAGCCTTTGTCAAAACTTGCTTGCTTTGATGAGGATGAATCCATAATCACTGAAAAATTAACCGTGCAGCTGCTAATCTTGCTATGATTGCCTGTAAGGAGACACTCATTGTTCATTCTTTTGGCTACATGTATTTGTAAATAAGGCATAGAAAACACATGGGCATTATCCTCTGCCAGGTTTTAAACCACTGTTAATAGACTTGTTAATCCAATGAAGAATTGTATTTTTACAGAATTAAAATGTATTAGCCTAGCGAGTACAAAAGAGGCAGTGAAGAGCATTTATTCATAGGGTAAATCAAGCTCTGATCAGCTGATCATCAAAACATTATCTGATTTACATTTCTATAGGCTTATGACCATATGAACAGGAAATTAATTTTGGGGCTAGGTTCAATGCTACTCAAGTCCACTATGCTAGAAACAAGCACAAAGCTGCTATTCATATTGAGACCGGCCAGCCAATACAGGACACAACCTGTATTTAATAATAATGTTATAATTTCCTTGATTTATCTCCCCTCTTCTGATAGCTAAAACATCTATTCTAAAAGCTCCCCGGAAAGCAAGAACCACCTTGGCACTGAATTTGTGCAGCTTACCTTCTGGTGTATTCCCAGTTGGCCTGTACAGCTAAATGCTGTTGAGTTAGTGTTGAACTGAACCGCTTGGTTTGGGTACCACCCATTTCTTTTGGGTTAACGTGTAAACCGTTGGGTTTTCCCCTCTGGAACACCTCTGATGTAGCTAACCACACTACAGTAGCTGAAGCAGCCTTTTTCATGTCATGGCGCTCTCCCCACTTTCCTCCAAATATTTTGCCCACTGAAAACAGACGAGTGAGTAAAAACTGGACAGTGCCCTTTGACATAGTACTTTGTTATCCTGCCTAATGCTATTGAGGAGAAAATTCCTTCTCCCACCTAATGCTGCTTATTTATTTATTTATTTATTGGAGATGAATCCATGTTGCTTCAAGAGGCTTTTTTCTGTGAGATAATAGCAGCAGCTCTTCATAGATCCATTTGTTGCCGTGGTGATCTGCCTACTCCTTTTGTTAGTCCGCCTCTACTTCAATAAACCCCCTTCCTGTTATCAGCCTGGTGAAAATGTCTGCAAGTTCTTCAGAGCTAATAAACAGCATACATCATTCCTTTCATCTGATCACTATAGTGTGGGGCCGTGCGAGAGTGAGAATGGCACATGAATTGTACAGCTGCACTAATGGAACTCCGAAGAATGAACCTCCCCGGTCAGCGGAGCGAGTGCACGACAGGGCACTACCTTTCTCTCTGAGCCGGAGGTGCCAGGACTCAAAAGCTGCACCTTGTTTTGAGCACTGCTCCCTCAAAACTAATAAGGCAGAGCTCTCAATGACTGTTTCAAAGTTGCTGGCTTTAAAACCAGGCTTGAGGTCTCTTCAGTGTTTTTAGCCCGCTAAAACAATCTTTCTTTCCTTTGTCTTCTGTTCCTTACACCTCGTAGGAACGAGATGGAAAGACACTTCTTGGAGCTACTGCAGTTTAATATCAATGTTCCTGCCAGTGTTTACGCCAAATACTACTTTGATCTTCGCTCTCTAGCCGATGACAATAACCTGAGCTTTCTGCTGGAGCCTCTCAGTAAAGAGAGAGCACAGAAACTGGAGGTAATGGTCTGAGATTGCCTGAGCAGGGGACTCTGTATGTATAGTAAGAGCATCTGTTGCTAATCATGTTAAGTGGCAGTTAGAAAAACTAAAAAGCTTTTAAATTAGTGTATTACAGGCTAATTTAACCCCTTTGTAACTACAGTTAGCATTTCTAAAACCATGCCTAGGCTAAGCTAGTGTTCGGAGGAAAGGAAGGGACAGAGGTTACGGAAGTCTAGCAGATCACAAAGTAAAATGGATGTTATTTTGGGAACTGTAGCTCAGCTAGGCTACTTAAAATTGAAAGGATTAGTGTCACATGTAATGGATTGTCTGTCCTTCCCTGGCCACAGTCTGTATTCCAAGCACCTAGAGACAGTCACACTCAGACCTTTCTAAATACTACCAGCTGAAGGTTTCCCACTGCATCCCACTGCACAGCTGCTTTTAGATTTAGAGGGAGCACTTTTAACTGCTCTCATGGTTTAATAAACCATTTGTCTGGGGGCAGCTGCAGAAATAATACGTTTCTTTCCACAACTTTCAGAGCCTCACCTTTGCAAAGAAATGTTGCTTTAAGATAAACTTTCGGAATAGCCCCTTCGTAGGAGTCCTTCAGAATGCCCAGAGGAGTGTAAATACACATTACTGGCCCTTTCTGCTCGATGGGAAAGGCTGCCTTGTGTGAGTCCGCGCAGCCTCCTTTGGTACAAAGGCTCATTTTAAAGTGTCTTGTACTCTTGCAGAGCCGTTTTCCTCATTGCTGGAGCTGTGTGAGACATTTTGGAAATAGCTAAATTACCTGTGTTCCCAGGCAAAATTTCATGTTGCATCAGTGCAACCTTTCATCTGTCCAGGTTTAATTGATGACTCTGCGTGTTGTTTTGTTGACCTTTCAACAAAGACATTACCGCAGGCCCTGTGTACACTGATACCATAGCCCCTTTCAAAGAGGGGTGTGCTACAGTATTCTTGGCTTACATTGTTCCATTGTCCACCCCCAATGATTCTGCCAAGTGCCAGGTTTTATTTCATCAGAAGTGGCTGAACTTTGGGAATAAGTGTGATCCCTCCTGGTCCTTTGGAATGATAGGTATGATATGCCTACAAATTCCTCTACCTAAAGTTAAGCAATGCAACTCTTCTGTTTTGTCTCACCCGTGTTACTTGCACTTTAAGCTAACACTGTCACTAATTGTAAATGTGGTTGTAGGGCAGTTCATATTCCACAGGAAATTGTTTACTGAACCGCTCAGTGCCCAGGCATAAGTGGATGATTTACAGATTGTGAGCCTGTTTTGTTTCTCCTTTGCTAGCATCTGAGGGCTTGATATTTAAAACCAGGGTAATTTTCAGTACAGTGTGTGATTTGCCATGATGTATTTACTCATGCATGTATATAGGAGATTCAGGGGGTTAATTCTAAACATGCTAAATATTTAAACCACTTGCTAGAATTCTTAATTCTACCTTTTGGTTAGATGAGCAGTCAATAGGAGCCTGTACGAAGCAGTGAATTAGTATTCCAGGGATTGAAAAGTGATTTACACCATATGGGCGACTGGGGCTAAATATGTCAACACAGGTTGCTTTATGATGGATATCCTAGCATTAAAACAGGATGGAGAGTCTGTCTGGTCTTGCACCGGGAGCTCATGCAGCCAGTGTCTTAAAGAATGCCCCTCTCGAGCCAAATGCATGCCTCCAGAAGGTCGGCAGAAATAAATGTAAATAATTATTTTAAACCACACTTAGAAGTTTATTCATGCTCAGAGTGCTTTTCACCTTTTGAACTTCCAGAACACTGGGCTGCGCTGAATGGGCGCTGTCTTAAAGGGAAGGTGTAGGCTTGTAGCTGATGGCAGGACTCCGAAAGTTCATCTGGTGATAGGTGGTAAATTATTAATGGAGGTAAACGTTCAGGACTGAAATTTGGTTCAGCCTGTTATTACAGGTATCCTTATTTATTTATTTGCATTGATAATGCCTGAAGGCTCCTATCAGAAATAGGCCTTGCAGGGGAGGACACATGGTGTTTTCTGGTACGTTATTAGGATTTAAATAATGAGGCTTGTTGCTAGAATAAAGGCTGCTTGACTACCTAGGTAAGCAGAGCAAAAGCAAGCCAGTAAATGCTGGAAAAGCAGTTAAATACTAAGTTGTCCACATGTGCTGATATTTAATAGCTGTACTAAAGTGCCATGGCTATTGCTATGACATTGAGCAGTTGAGCTGCCCTTCCTTCTCAGACCTCTTCAGGAACCTGATTGTGTGAGTGACCCCAGGAACAGCGTACTGGGGACAAGGTGTAGAGAAGGTAAAGGGAAATGGGACACCTGAGTAGAGCTTCATTTGCTAGGCTCATGTGCACTGAATGGCCAAGAACACAGTGCCTGAGGGAGTGCAGAAACCTTTCCAGTTTCACCCTTTTCTCTTACAGAAATGGCTGTGTGTGAATTATTGTACTCTTAAAATGTCTGTGCTGCTGCATGCACCAGATCTAGCTACTAGGTGCAGGTTTGAACATAACTCCCACAGACTCATGAGTGTGAAATGGATCCACGTTTTCCATTAGATAGTGAGACTGGTAAAAGAATGAAGAAACTTGGATATGGAAACCACTCACCTTCTTTATGTCTTGCTTCCTGATGGATAAGGTTCTGTTAGCATGGGGACAGACCCCTTTAATATTTTCCCTCCAAAGCAGTTCTTACTGACTCTCAATCTAGGTAACAAAGTAGTGTGACTGCTATAGAGTGCCTGCTGTGTTGGCACTGCACTTGTAAAAGCTCCCTTGAAATGACCAAACTTTTCTAATGTATTCTTTTCCTTTTGTACCTGTGCACGGTATCCAGGCTATCTCCCGGCTGTGCGAAGACAAATACAAAGACTTGTCAAAAGCTGCTATGAGACGATCTTTCAGTGCTGATAACTTAGTTGGTATCCGCCGTTCTAATGCCATCCTCTCCTGAGGAGAGAGAAAGGTGCAGCACCATGAACCAGCATCCATGTGAATCGAAGGAATACCACCACTCCATTCACACAAGCCAGTGGTGATGGTGTCTTCCAGCAAGAGGAGGAGAGGAGGGTAAACTAGCCAAGGGAGCCCAGAGCTTGAGGAGCATACTTGGTGCAAAAGACAAGACCTTTGTCAAATCAGTTCTCTCCTCCTTCTTATGTATCCAGAGGTGCAAAAACAAACTTCTCTCCTTCTGTCCCCCACAGATGTTTGCTTACTATGTAGGCCTATAGCTGTGAACTCCTGAGGTTTTTAATAATAAGTAGTTTTAAATTTTAGACTTTAAACATTAACCACATGGCTATAGTTACAATGTTCTGCCCTCCTCTCCCTGGCATCCAGAGTCTCACTGCATTTGTATTTCAGGTCGATGCAGTCTTAACAAAAACAAAACATGGGACTCTTGAGAGTATAAAGCCACTCTGGAGCTGAAAACAGTAGCATAGACACGTGTTGATGGTTTTTCCCTGGTTTGGCTACTAAAAGCTGCTATTATTGGTGATCTGTTCATAACGAAGAAGCTGCCCAGAAGGAAGGAGTTCCAGCTCTGCACCCGCAACTTCACTCCAGTAGGGATTGTCAAAAGACTTCGAACGTTTTGACTGGGAGCAGAGATATGGGTTTATGTATTGTTAAAGTTATAGGGTCCATGCTGCATTTCTTGTGAATTATGGTGCTTCTCTCATTTTCTAATACTTGTATTGCTCTGGAAGAGGCGCAATCTGTGTATTTTTATGAGGCATTGAATGAGAAAGTTGGTCTGGAAACATCGTCACCATCCCAAACAGTGTAGCAATCCAGTGGTGAATGGCGTGTGTGCAGCACTGCTTCTCTGAGATCTACTGCAGATCTCTTGTGCTATATACAGTGGAGTTCCTAAAGCTGATATTGTGCATCCATCTGGCTCTCCTTGGGTTTTTGTTTCCAGGGAGGGATTTACATTCATAATGAGGCAGTGATGAGTTTGCGAATCCTGGGCTACCTGACCAGGTAGATGATTGGGAAATCCTGTGTTCTATTGAGAATTATGAAAAGCTTTCTATAAACCCTATTTTTTATTTTTGTTTCCAAAGTGAATTTTATCTTGTGCAGCTGCTCTAGAGGCTTGGATTTTGCTCTTTCTGAGACTTTGGAATGGAGCTTACTTTCAGGCTCTGAAACTGAACTCTAAACAGGATAAGTATTATTAGACTCTTCCTGTCACAGGTCTTTGTAGTATCTTTCCTTCTTGGATACAAATAGATTCTAGGCAGTTAGTCCTAGGGGCAGATCTCCCTCCGACTGGCACGGGTTTTGTGCACTTCCTCTTCCAGCCAAGGCCCAGAAACTTACACTGAACAGCAGCAAGTCCATTTGCCTTTGAGAGTGGGGCTGCAGGCGTGCGGTCAGTGGTTTAGCTGCACCCAGCTGTTCTAATGATGCATACAGCCTTTTGCGGTGTGCAGACAGGCCAGCCCCTGGCTCCCAAATCCATGGAACTTGGCACTTCAGGTATTGATCACAGTTCAATTTTGAAAATAAGGCTACATCTTCAGGTGGTTTTTCCTTTCTCATGTTTGTATTAAAAGAAAAGCTAATAAACTCTATTTTAATTAAAGTCAAAGGTGAACTGTGTCTTCTGTAAAGCATCTAGTTTCAGTCCCCCTCAGAAGCATCTGGTGCTGGGCAGCTTCTCTCCAGTATGAAAGAAGAAAGAAGGAGCCCCAGTGGTGTGAGTTAAGGACCCTCCATTCCCTGGACCAGTCCCTGGCCTCCATTGTGTGACAGTGACTTGTGAATGTGTGGGGAGCCAGTGCAGAAGCTCTTCTGGTGTCCTTGGGAATTAGACCTGACTTGGGTTGCTCAAATAACCACTCACTGACAGTTCCTTTGCATCCAAATAGCCTTTAAGTAGGGCCAATATTGCTGGAGGTGGTTTGATGTTAACCCTCCCTTGAGGAACACTAAATGGGATGCTACAAGTGACCTAATTGCTAATGAGCTTTCCTTCCCATTGCACCACCAGGTGCCTTCAACTTTGTGGGATCAGCCTGATGCACTTGGCTGTGGGCTGGCACATAGCTTCTGCAGACACAGCCATCCAGCAGTGGGGTGCGCAGCAGCACTTGGGGGTGTCACTGGCCTTTTTTTGCCGAGTGGGATGGAGGCTATTCCCGCTGATCCGATGGCAGGTGAATGACAGCTCGAGCTGACAGCTGCTTCTGCACTATATCCTACAGGAGAGCGCTGTGCTCAGTTGTACTGCAGCATAGCCTAGAGCACATTGTCAATAGCACTGTGATCTGTTCAGCAGACACTAAGCAGGGCTCCACTACACCTCAGCTTCTTGAGAGGGAAAAGAGCAATTCCATTTAACACTCTGGTTCCTCCTCCCAGAAGTTAGATCCTGGAAAACACAGCTCATGGGTTTCTTAGGTAAACAATGAAAAGTAAACCACATGGCTCCCTTTTGCAGGGATGAGCAGTGATGGTGTTTCAGGAGGAATTACATTTAAGGAATTCTTCTGGAAGGTGAACTGGGGGAGGGAGATGCCCTCTCACTTTGACTGCTCTTTATATGGTGGCAGCACTGTTCTCAAAATGGCAAAAGGAACCCTACAGTCATAGTTAGAATACTGGAATTGCAGAGATAGGCACCTATGTCTGCTCCCAAGGAAGAGCAGACAGCTACAGGATCAATGTGCCTGGTTGCTCATAATCCAACATCTTTATTCTGTTGAGGTGACCTCTGCCTGCACTTGGTTCAGGGCAGCACCTCCCATCTGGCAGTGAATGCTGTTTGCAGAGACAACAGCTACGCCATGGACCAGCAGGAATTGTGTGAGCGCCAACAAGACTAACAGAAGCATCATGTGTCCACAGGAGCAGGAACCCAGGGATGGGTCTGTGGGCTACGTGATGCCCTCAGCAGCCCTTTCCCTCTGTGTACGGGAACTGTGTATGCTGTTTCCAAGGGGATTTCATGAGAACCTCTCCAGTGTGGGTTTGGCAGGTAAGAGGACAGGCACTTCAGGGGTAGAATGAACGTCAAGACCAGGGCTTCTGGCTACAAGTGTAGGCATCGAGCATAACCTGAGTGAGCACAAAGGGACAGAAGAGCAATTGAGGCAAGGGGTTGCACAGGGGTTGGCAGGCGTGCGTGGGGCAGGGCGTGCTGGTGGGGTCAGTGCTTGGCATCAGGCAGGCTGCTGCCTCCGTCCTGCACTGGTGTTTCCCACAGCACAACAGCGTTACGTAGGAATGAGTTTTCATAGCGTTATCTGGGAAAACTCCACTTGCACCCAGTGCTGCCAAAGTGCCTATAGTGCACTTACTAACACCACCACCCTGCAACTGACTGACTGTCTGGTGAGAGAGCGTTCACCTGGCTGAACATGGGATTATTTGTCATAGGATTAGCAAAGTCTCAGGCTGCCTTTGTGGACAAGGCATGTTTTAGGTGGAACAACCACTGTGGCTTTGCTCTGTGCTATTAAAACCTATTTGAGAAGCCACATAGTCCCTGTGATATTCTCTATGCTTCCCAGCCTGAAACTGTGCTGTATTTGCCCTGGTCAACCCCAGGGAAGCTAGTGGCTGCTTCAAGGATGGCTTTAGTTGACCAAATGGGCCATGGAGAGCACAGGAGCGACACAGCAGCATAGCATCAAGCTGTGCACAGCCACATGTGCTCATAGGAGCAGAGTCCTGCAGGTGCTTTGCAATCGGCTGCCTGCAGTAATGGCCTTTCCCTTCCTATGGAATGGTGGATCAAGTGGACGCAGCACTGCCAAACTGGTGTTTGCTGAGGATTTGAGGACACAGCAGCCCCCTGGGAGGCGAGGCTGGTAACACGGCCGCCAGCGAGGTGCTGGAGTTTATTGCAAGGCAGCAGGAGTGTCCACAGCTCCTCAGCAACAGCATGAGACCATGCATGTCCCCACACACCCCAGAACAGGTGCCCTGCATGGGAGAGGATCAGCCCCTGCCCGTGTGGTTTGTCTCTACTTGAGCAGTGGGTGCAGATCACCCGGCACTGAGGAATCAGGTGAGTCAGTCTGTGCGGCTGTCAGCTTTATCGCTGGGTGCTGGAATGCCGCTTCCAGGTAAGCGATCCTATCTAATGGGACCTGGTGTGTGCCTACACACCTAACTAGATAGCAGAGTCCTGCACCATTAGTCACCATTAGAGCCAGCCTTAACCCCTTGCTGTCCTTCCCGAAGCGCTCCTCCCAGCACAGAGCGCACAGCAGATGGCAACACGGACACACATCGGCGGTAGCATCCTGCTCGGCTGGGAGCTGTCACCTGCTTGTCCTGAGGAGCATCAAAGGGCACCTCCTTGGGGCAGGGGCTGATCCTGTGCAAACTGCAGAGCGCCAATAGAAGTTGATGGTTAACCCTCTTCTACCGGCGAGCTGTGACCTTGGCCCGTCAAGGAAACCGGTTGTCAGCGAGACCACGGGCACCAGCTGGAAGCACAGCAGCCCCTGAGGATTAAACCCGGCTCAGAGACAGGCTCCCCACCCAGGCTGCAACACGCAGCACCTCACCACTGCTGCCCCACAGCAGTGCATCTGCCTCACCAGCCCCCCCAATCCCTAGTGACAGCAGCCCTGCACAGCCCCCCCAGCACGGGCTGTCCTGTTGTGTCCCCCCAGCTGAGATTTCATGGCAATTCATATCCCAGCAGAAGCAAAGGAAACCACACATACGCGTGCTTTTGGTCCTCATAAATAACTAATCTCCATACTTCTCTTTGAATAAAACTTCTTCAGCTTTTCACAAAATACAGTACAGGTATTTAAACAACAGGGAACAGCATCGGGAACGGAAGAGGCAAAACCCAGTGTGTGAATTGGCCACAGCATACAGGACACATGGCAACCGTTCCTTTCCCCCTCCTGCCACTTGTTGCTGAGAAGCCAGGCTCGCACACACATTGATTGCATTAACCTGCCATTAGATTGGCGCTGAGAACACTCGTGCATTTTTCAATAGGCAACGGTTTGTAGCTAAGCCTGGATTTCTTTTTAACCTTAAGAAAAAGAGCTTTACAGTCAGTTGCACTTTGGAAATAAAACAAAAACAACAAAACACCACCTTTGACATGGTTTTGTTCATTGTATTGCATGATGTGTGTTTAGCTGTATCTACAAAAGGCACTATGGAAAGAGAGGAGTCCAGCCAGGCGTGGATTGGAGCAGGCTGGAGTCATTTAATGCCCTGGATTACAACACGAGACTACCCACAGCACCTCTGCGCCTGATCTGCCTCGCTGCCGAGAACACACCTGCCCCAAACCCGTATCAAAGGTCGCTACAGCTTCTGTATGTACAGCCCAGGCTATAATACAGCTATTTACAGTTCCTAACACAATGTGCTGCAATCCTGCCCACGGGGAAGTACTGCAACACGCTGCAGGGAGCGAGACCTGCCGCAGGAGCACCGATCTGAGCAGCCCCTGCACCACTGCCCCTGCACCACTGGCTGCGCTGGCCACAACACACACTGGGCTCCTTGTGCCACTGGAGCATCCCCTCACTTCCCAGGCTTTGGCTTTAAAACGAGGTGGAAACCATCTTGACTGGAGTGGCCCAAGGGTGCTGAGAACAGCCCCGGGTGCTTGCAGGCCCGCGGGAGCAAAGCCAGCAGTTGTTCCCCAGTGCTCAGGCAGCCAGGTCAGGGTGCCACGCTTGAAGGAGGGCAGAAAGGACTCGAGTAAGGGCTGGGTGGTTACATACAACATCACCACTGAGGGCAGGGGGGAGGGAAAAGAAACCAATCACCCTAAAAACCAGAACAAAACAAAGCAAAAAACCCCGTATCCCCCCAAACCCCCCCCCAAACCAAACAGGTGTTTGAGCGCACAGCCTGCAGGCAGACACAGCCACCTCCCACCAGCCCTGCCCCATCCCGTACTGCAGCGGCAGACCCTCGCCCTCGCTGTGCTCGGTGAAGTTGACAGCAGCGTTCCCCCCACCCTGCCATCACTCTGCTTATCAAAACCCTGCTGTCACCAGCGCTTAACACCAGGCTCTATGTCTGCCAGTGCTCTGCTGCTGCCGGACCTGGGGGAGCTGCAAGGAAGGGAGTGCAAGTGCTCTGCTGAGTTTTCCTATAAACCCACCGCTCCCGAAGCCGGCACTGCCTCCGACAGCGGAAAAAGCAGCACCAAGTGTTGAAGCTACAAGGAGTGGCAAACGCAGCGGCTCCCCAGCCCTGCCGCCCGGAGGGAGCCCCCATGCACACAGCACCCGCTCGGTTGGGCAGCCCAGGAGCAGGGTGCTGGGGCTGCTGCACCCCGCGTAACCTGCACAGCACGAGTGGGGAGCGAGAAGCTCACCCCGCTGCCGAGCAGGGACACGGAGCAGCACCGGCCGCTTCCCAGGCACACGGCGGCTCAGGAGGAGGCTGCTCCCGGTGCTGAGGCCGGCGGTGCCCAGGGCTCCCCGTGACCCCGGTGATGGGACAGCCCCTCGGGGCTCCCGGGAGCTGCTCCAGGGTGGTGGAGCCGGCCGCCCATTGCGGAGCACTGGCTGAACCCGGCATTCGGTGACATGAGCTGAGCCCCACCAGCACCATCCCCTGCCCGGCCCCGAGCCCCTGCCCGGGGAGAGCCGACTTGCACGGCCAGAGGGGAAGAAGGGACCTTGTGGTTGCCTGGTTCCCACCTGCGCTGCAGGCAGTTGGGACCCCATGCCTGCCCGCCTCGAGGGCTGGCTGGCAGCACCTCCCTCCTGCCCCACCACTGCCAGCGAAGCCCCTGCTCACACAGCCCCTCCGTCCTGCTCCCCCACAACGCGGAGCTGTACTGGGGCTCCGGGGGCTGTAGGGACACCGTTCTGCCGGAGCCCAGCAGGCAGGCAGTCCCCACTACCAGCTCTCCCAGGCCCCCCCTCACCCCCAGGCTCTGGTGAGCAGCTCGGTGCCAGTGCCAGCACCAGCATCACCTGGGGTTGGGGACACCACCTGCCCTGCCTGCCGCAGCTCTCCCATTCACCCAGCACCAGCAAAACCTGCCCAGAGGCTCCAGGTAGGAAACAAATCAGTGCTCAAGGGCTACCTGCGACCTGACTGGCCCGTAGGGAGCAGCACCCTCGGACCCCAGGCAGGACATGGGACCCCAAATGAGGCATACACCATGGTGCCAGGCTCCAAGCTTCCCTGCCCCTCTGCCCCTACATTGCTGGGAACACCTCTCCCTGCCCTGCCTGGGGCTGCTCCGTGCCCTGTGGGCACACACACTTGGTTCCAGGCAAGCACTGCCATACAGGGGCTGAGGATGCTGGGGTGGCCCAGCTGCCAGCCCCTCTTCTGTGGCCCAGGGTCTTTGTAACCCTCTCCTCCCTGTGGCTGGGGTCATCGAGGCTCCCTCGGTCACACGTGGGACAGTGGGACCTGTTTGTGGTAGGAGGACATGCTGGGCAGCACCGTCCTGCCCGCCAGCGCTGGGCTGGCCTCACCATACACCGAGGCGCCTGCAGGCTTCCTGGCCCGGCAGCAGCGGGCTGTGAAGCGCTTCCAAGACTCTAGCGTCTTGCCAGACCAAATCCACACACCGGAGGTGATGCCCACCACAAGGCACATGAAGTACTTAAGCATGAAGACGGCGTAGTCAGGCTTGGGGCGGTGGGGATCCCCCGGGCAGGAGCAGTTCTGTGCCTGCTCCCACGCTTCCCGGTTGTGCTGCTCGTAGATGTAGCAGGCGATGACGATGGTGGCAGGCACGGTGTAGAGCATGGTGAAGATGCCGATGCGGATCATCAGCTTCTCCAGCTTGTCAGTCTTGGTGCCGCCCTGCTTGATCACGCTGCGGATGCGAAAGAGCGAGACGAAGCCAGCCAGCAGGAAGAGGCTGCCAGTGAAGAGATAAACCACCAGCGGTGCCAGCACAAAGCCCCGCAGGTTCTCCAGGCTCTGGTTGCCCACGTAGCAAACCCCAGCCACCGGGTCACCATCCACGGAGCTGAGCGCCAGCACTGCGATGGATTTGGCGCTGGGGATGAGCCAGGCAGCCAGGTGGAAATACTGTGCGTAGCTGGCGATGGCCTCGTTGCCCCACTTCATGCCAGCTGCCAGGAACCAGGTGAGGGACAGGATGACCCACCAGATGGAGCTGGCCATGCCAAAGAAGTAGAGGAGAAGGAAAACCACGGTGCAGAGGGCAGGGCCTGTGGTCTCATAGTGGATGTGGTGGTGCTCCGGGTTGCAAGCCACATTGGCATGCCCTGCCACCAGCCGCACGATGTAGCCCACAGAGACGAAGAGGTAGCAAGCAGAGAGGAAAATGATGGGGCGCTCAGGGTACTTGAAGCGCTCCATGTCAATGAGGAAAGTGGCCACAGTGGTGGAGGTGGAGAGGAAGCAGAGGATGGACCAGAGACCGATCCAGAAGGTGGCGAAAGTCTTCTCATCCTGGGTAAAGTAGGGCTGGTAGCAGGGGATGGCGCAGTTGGGTACCTGCCCCGTCCTGATACGGTTGTACAGCGGATGGGACTCCTTGTTGATGGGGATCAGAGGCGCTTTGCACTTGCACGTCCGGCCACAGTCCAGCCCCGAGGGGCGCTGCCCGTCAACAGGCACCAGGTTTTTGGTTGCATCCTTGGCCGGGCGGGTGGGCTTCCCGAAGAAAGGCGGCAGGGTGGTGGCTTCCGTGCGGTTGTAGCCCATGCAGAGTACCTCGGTGTCCCCCAGCACCGGCAGGCTGTCGCAGCTCATCCTCTCTGGCCAGGCGAAGCCGTACTGCTGCATGATGGGCGAGCAGCCCGCCTTGGCCCGCTCGCAGACTGAGCGGCAGGGGGGCAGCGGCTTGGTGTAGTCGGGCAGGCAGATGGGGGTGTACATGCTGCAGAGGAAGAAGCGCAGGTCCGGGGAGCACTGGATCTCTACCAGCGGCCAGAACTGGTGCACCTCCAGCCCGGCCTCGTCCTGCGTATCGTGGTTGAACTGGTTGGGCATGTAGGTGAGATTGTAGCCGATGCCCTTGCACATCGGCACCGTGATCTCCTGGCACACCAGCGCCTTGGAGGCGGCGCGCCCCGCCGCCGGCAGCCCCAGCAGCAGCGGCAGCCCCAGAAGCAGTGGCAGCCCCCGGCCGCCCATGGCCGCCGCGCGTCCTACCGCAGCCGCATGCCCTGGCCACCTGCAGCCGCCGCGCCGGGACCGGGGCCCCGCCGGCACCGAGACCGGAACCGGCACCGGGACCGGGACCGAGACCAGGACCAGGACCGGGACCGGGACCGGGATCGGGACCTCCACCGCCACCGCCACCGCCGCCACCTGCGCTCTGGGGCGGCCGGACGGCCCCGCGCCGCGCCGCGCCCGCGCCCCGCCCCGCGGCACGCCCCCTCCCCGGCCCCGCCCCGGGAGCGCCCGTGGGCCCGCCCCGCACGGGGCTCCGCGTCCCGAGCGCCGACAGCTCCGACCCGTGCCCTGGCCGGCGGGAAGGGCAGAGCGGGACGGCGGCGGCTGGAGGAGGAGGAGGTGCCTGCGGTGGTGCCGCTTCACCCGCTCCTTGTCGGAGCCTTCAGCCCCAAATCCGCGCGAAAGGGGCCTCACCCCGCCGTAACGGGACGGGGCAAAAGGTGAACCCCGGGCCGGCGGAGCCGCGCATCGGTCCTGCCCCTCCTTTGCCTTGCTCTGGCAGCCGTACTTGAGCCCCAGTACAAGGGTCGCGGCAGCATCTCCCGCTGGCTCCGCCTGCCGCTGCCCGCGCCCCGGCGCCCGCCTCCCGCAACGCGGAGGCTCCGCGGGAAGGAGGGGAGCCGGCCCTGCCGCGCCGCGCAGGTGGCTCGGGGCGGGCGGCGGCGCGGCCGCATTCCTGCGCTCCGGCCGGCGGTTCTCCAACCAAGCGGGAGAGCCCGGAGCTTTCGAGAGACTCTGACGGGGGCAGCGAGCCCTCCCCAGAGCCCCGGGACACGCGGGCTCCTGCCGGAGCCACCGCGGGGATCGCGCTCGGCTGCCTCATGCGAGGAACCTGAGCTCCTGCACGAGCAAACACCGACGTTACAGCCCGGTTTTCAGGGACGTCCGCGGCGCGTCCAGGGCATGCAGGGAACACACGTTCAGAACCCAGGTGTGGGGGTCACGGCTGCACCCGCTGTGGCAGCACCCTTATTCCGGCCAAGCAGAAAGGCTGCTCCCAAGCCCTCGCCCAGGAGCTCATCACTCCTCAGCAGATGGGGTTGGAAAGGCAAGTTAGACCAGAGTACTCACACACAGCACTGGATTTGCTAGTCAAGACATACCCGCAGCACATCATGTACAGAGGCAGCTCACGTTCAGCCCTGGTGCTGCAGAACACCAACACCCCAAATATCCCCAGCACCCCAGAAAGCAAAGACTCGGAGCAGGCCTTAGCCCCTGCCTTCCACACAAAGGTAAAACCTGGCTTGCTACTGACTGCCCTGTGGCCAGTATCCCTTGCGCCTATGGGCACTGACTGCTGCTACCATGCACCAAAGTCTCCAGCGATTTTAAGGCCAAGAATCTCATTCCCTCCTCCAAAATCCTTTGTGCCTACAAGTCCACCCAGCCTAGATGTGCATACTATGTGACACTGCTGACCTTGATGCTGAACAACTTGGTTTTGTTTAAAAGAAAAAAGCCAAAAAAAAGGCTCAAGTCCTTACATCTCTTTGCTTTATGCTGCAAGTGTTGCCAGCAATAAAACTGCAGAGAAGAGAATTACCAGTCACATGTTCCTTTGGAGCACAGTGGCATATCCCTATAGCAGGAGCTATAAGTTTTAATTCTTCCCAACAACGAGATTCTGTGGACTAGCAGCCCAGCAGAAAGCAATCAGTGTTTCATTATGGCTTTCAGTTGATTATCTAAATTATAGCTGAGAGCAGAGGGCAGCCTTTTTATTATCATCATTGCTGTACAATTAGGAAATGCTGATGAAGCTCTATGAGAGCAGAAATTCTCCTTTTTTTTTCCTGGTAGATTTCATTTTTCAAGCATTCCCTTGGGCAGTATCTTGGTTTGATTTGACACACATTGAGGAACAGGTATAGAGGTGGCAAGGGGGAAGGTAAGAAGGGGAAATGGGGGTGCTCTTCATTTCAGCTAATCTATCAACTCGTGCAGCCTGGTTCAGGTTTCACCACTCCTCCAGATGTATCTAATTCTTAGAGCCTGGCTGTAAATAATAGTATATTGGCTACACTGGAGACACATAAAATCCAATTAAAAACCAGGTAGACATCTGTTGGCTTGCTCTGTGCTTCTGCTTCCTTTTTGTTTTCATGAATACACAGCAGAGCAGCCAGAACAGGACTGAATACGATGTAAGTACAAGTACAGTTGATAGGCTTGTTATTAATCTCTACAGTGCAGTGTGACAGTACATTGCTTTAAGCTCATCCAGCACTACTGGTGACACAAGCTGTGCCTGCACAAAACCGGTCATACCCAACCAACAAAACAGAAACTGTTTCATGCCCCTAAAACCATGCTGTTGTTATTAAAAGCTCTACAAATTATTAGGAAATGGCTTTACCTTTAATCCATGTGTAGAGGAGTTCATGAAGCTCCATCACACTAGACACGTCTGCTTGGAAGTCCTGCTAGTCCCTGCTACCCGTATGATATGGGTATAGGCTGACAGTATGTGCCCTCACAGACCTAAGTTCCACCTGTTGAGGCATCTCCAGCTGCGGGGCAGAGGTTCCTGATAGAAGCAGACAGTGAAGAAGTGGTGAGTATTTCTTTATTTGGTTCCTTCACTGCTGTGTTGTCAGCCTACTCTGGTCACCTGCACAAACAGCCGGTGTGAAGACACTGACTTCTGACAGGCTTTAGAAGAGGACCAGGCCAGCTCCATTTGTAAAGACAAGCTATTGCCCTTGCTCTTGTTAGAGAACTCCACAGGCTTTTGCAGAGAGCTTTTCAGCTCTGGGCAGGGATAAAGCCGGGGTGCACTGATCATGCTTTTGGCTTTGCGTATACCAAAGCAGGGCAGGAACCTCCTGCCCCTCCTGCTGTAGGACCAGCATGCTGCCCCTGGTCCTCAACCCTTCCTACTTGGAGCAGCAAATCCCAGTTCTGTTTGTACTGCTGACCAGTCCCTGGCTCCAGAGAAGGGAGCAGTGGGGGCCCAGTGCAGGTGACTGTGGGCTCCTGGCACTGGTGCCCATCAGCCCCGCTGGAGGCTGTGGTAGCTCAGGTGCTGCTCTAATTAGCAGTGACCCCTTATAATAAACTGCTTGAGTGAAGGGTGCTGGGGACTACAGGGGTGTTTGCGGCAGCACAAGACCTGCACCAGGCCTTGCTGCCTGCCAGGGTGCAGGGGTGGACAACCAGCATGTTTGCATCATGATGCAGCCCCCAACCAGCTCCAGCTCAGCAGACCCACCATATACTGGTACAAAAGGAGACTGATAGTGCCCTTACACACAGGACATGGTTACATGCTGCACCAAGACAGCTGTGCCTCTATTTCCACCTGTGGCAAGCATCTGCATTCCCCGCCGAGAGTCATAAGGCCAGCACTGCAAATCTCAGCACTGAGACTGACCTCCCATAACTGGACCTGGAGCAGGACTCTTGAATAAGAGACAAAAGTTCTTGCTGCCCTGCAGGCAGGAGGGACCTGGAAGGTAAGGAGATGAGGCAACTTTTAGACCTTGGTGAGCCCAGCAGACTAAGAATCACTGATGGCATCTGCAGAGGGATCCTGGCACTTGGGTCCTACCTAAGAGCAACAGCAGCAAGGGAAAGCATTTTCTCATGTGCCCAAATGACTCAAATCATGGGCTGGGGAAAGGAATCCAGATTTAAATCACTTGAATGCTTTCCACCTTGGGTGGCTTGTTGAAATTCCCTAGAAATTCCTAACCTATACCAATACTGTTTGGTTTTATATATACCTCTACAATTACACACCTTACTACAGGAAAACCAAACCATGCCAAACTATACTCATATTCAAAAAACTACATGGAACTAGACAGATTCTGAGTGAACTAATGTGAAAAACCTTATTTTCCAACAGCAACACAGACTTTAGCAATGTCTGACACAAGTGCTGCAGCTTGTAAATGTGAAGTTCAGATACATAAGACTGAAGTAAAATCATAAAGAGTGACTGCATTTGAAACTCATCTTGCTGGACCCGTCAATTATTACTTAACAACAGCTGTACACACAAGTGCACATAAAATGTACATAATCTGTTTCTGTTGTACAGAATGTACATAATCTGTTCTCCCTGGGCACCGGGACCCCTTTCTGTGGGGCTGGTACACCGAAGTGGTGTTCCTGCCCCAAGATGCCACCACCACAGCACACACAAGGCAGAGGCAGGAGCATGGCCCTGGTCTAAAGGCACAGGAGGGGCGGTTGAGGGTGAGGAAGGGTCCAACGCTGACACTGGGAGGAGGGAGTGAACTTTACATTTGATTTTCCTGGGGGGCACACTGCAGCCTGACCCTTTTCAGATCCGCAGGGTTTGAAACACATCGTGTTGTGCTTCTTTTCCCTTTTCTTTCTTTTTTCTTCTTTACACGGTCCCTTCAAAAGAAAACAGCCCCATAGTGAAGCTGACATGATAAATTAGCATGGCCCTGGCAAAGCCCTCACTCTTCATTGGGCAAATACTTATTTATGGACTTTCAAATTGTGGCTTATGTAACAACAGGGTGAGTGACTTTCAACAGAACTCTGCCATGTATTGACCCCATAGAGCCTAATGGGTCCTTCAGAGCAATTAGGATTTATTGTGTTAGTGGCTATTGTGTATAGAGGCCATTTTAAAAACACGTGTTATTTACCCAGAAGGCAGTAATGACTGCTTAAACACACAGTCAGATTGTTCCCAAAATGCTTGCTGCTCTATACATTGCAAAGAAGTTACTCCAAGTATTTTCCAGCGTTAAAGACTTTGCTCCACTGGGATTTCCAAGCAGGGTAATTGTGTGGCACATACATTTGTATGCCTGTAGTGAATTGCACTCTCTGCCAAATGAGCAACCTTGAAGCATGAAATCTGAGATTTTTCTTGACCAAGGGGCCAGTGCTTGCCCCTCTCATGGTCTGAGCAGCTCAGGCCATTTCCCAGCTCCGAGAGCAGGGCATTTCCCAGGAACCACTCAAGTTTTGCCCTGTCTGATCCGAATGTCCAGCAAAAGCGACCTTGACAGCCACGGCTTCCACCATGGCCCATGTAACCCTATGTGCACGTGAGGAGGGACCATCACCACTTCCCTGCAACCTCCCAGGGACTGGCATGCAAAAACACAAGTGTTGGCTTCTGAACACAGGTGCGGATTTGAGAAGCCCAGCCTCTGGCCAGGCTCCTCAGCAGGCATGAAGGAGCTTGGCTTCACTGCCTGGCAAAGATTGGTGCTGGCTCACACCAGCTTCGACTCTGAACGTGAGTAAAGCAAAACCTCAGCTCCCACGTAGGAGCAATCAAATGCCCCTATGAAATAACAACAACTGTAATAATACCAACAACAAGGACTAATTACTGCTTGCTTTATCTTCAGACCAACACTGCTTTGATCAATGCCATCTCTAAATAGGTATTTCTGTTTTCTGCCCCCTTTGCCATGAGACACCTTTGGGGTAAAACTGCTCAAAGCAGTTCAGCTCTGGCACGGTGCTCTCCCTGCCCTGCCTCAGGTCACAACCTTTGGGAACTTGTTTCTATTTGCTTGTTTTACACCACAGTTAAATCAATATCTGTTACAGGAGCAGTACTTTATCTGCCCCATCCCTGCTAGTGTTCAAGGTCAGGTTGAATGAGGCTTGGAATAACCTGCTCTGGTGTGAGGTGTCCCTGCCCATGGCAGGGGGGTAGGAACTTGATGGCCTTAAGGTCCTTTCCAACCCTAACTATTCTATGATTCTATGATTCTGTTCCAAACACAGACCAAAGTAGCTCACTAAATCACGTCACTCAAGGCTCTGTCCAACCTAGCCTTGAACACCACCAGGGATGGAGCACTCACAACCTCCCTGGGCAACCCATTCCAGTGCCTCGCCACCCTAACAGGAAAGAATTTCTTCCTTAGATCCAATCTAAACCTCCCCTGTTTAACTTTGAACCCGGTACCCCTTGTCCTGTCATAACAGTCCCTAATGAAGAGCCCCTCCCCAGCATCCCTATAGGCCCCCTTCAGATACTGGAAGGCTGCTATGAGGTCTCCATGCAGCCTTCTCTTCTCCAGGCTGAACAGCCCCAACTTTCCCAGCCTGTCTTTGTATGGGAGATGCTCCAGTCCCCTGATCATCCTTGTGGCCCTCCTCTGGACTTGTTCCAACAGCTCCATGTCCTTTTTATGTTGAGGACACCAGAACTGCACACAATGCTCCAGGTGAGGTCTCATGAGAGCAGAGTAGTTCAAGTTCAGTCTGTCTTAACCTCTTGAAATGCTATAATCCAGATTTTCCCAAGTGCAGTGATCCTGGACCTTCTTGAAGCAACCTTAAGGAATCTTTATTTCCAGAAATTGTTACAGACCTATCCCCTGGCAACTGGACTCCTTTACAATACACCACATTTCCCACTCAAGATCAGAGGCAATTAAAAATCACACAGTATCTGAAAGCTTCATCCTGCGTGCACACTCATCTGTAGAACCCCAGAAGAAGGAAGTCCATATGCAGTACACACGTGCTGTGTTTTCAGGTTTTCATGAGCCAGTAAGCATCAAGGCCAGAGACCTGCTGAAACAATGTCCTCTCCATGACCTTTCAGGCATTCGTGCTAAGACAAGGCACTTCAGATTCTTCCTATCTGCTTTTGACATCCTTGAAGTGCTTGACATAGGGCTGGAGGAATATCTGGAGCTAAGGCTTAGTGAGGCATATCATTCACATCACATGAACCAAATTATGTTGAAATACAGATTTAAATCCCTGCATAATCAACATTTTTTGAACACAAGTAAAAAGAGGCAGAAACAGACAAAAAGGTAATTAGCACTTGTTGGAATTGTACATGTTTTGATTACTTCCTCCTGCAAGTCATGGGACAATGTAATACACAGGTCAAAGGATGTTGCTAGAAACCTTCACATTCAGGTATTAGAGGTGAAGACTTAACACATGCAAGTGATCCACAGAGCTCTATCTTAAACTGCAACATCTTTAGCCAGGACTAGTGTCACAGAATTGGAGCACATCAAGAGATCTGTTGGGCAAAAGAAGGAGCCCATTCTCTAAATCCTGTACTTCACTGCCATGTGCAGCACCATCAAGCGGGCAGCAATGTTACCCTGCTTGGGATGTGTCTTGGTGATGCAATAAAGTGCCCTAAAGTATTTTCAATCCTTCCACAAGTGCTAGCACAGGGGGGGCAAAATCTTCGATGTGAGGCTGTGTAGTCCTCTTACAGGTCTTTTCACCAGACTGACACAATCAAACTGATTGTATGTTAGCAACAAGCTGACAAAAAAGGTAGCACAAACACTGCAGAGATGAGATTCACACAGGCCAGCATGTCATGGCATGACAATGGTGGAGTAGCCCTTCTCCGTGCTTCCCAGAGGCTGGCACTGCCAGAGCCCAGCCCTCACTACACTGTCACGACACAGACAGGACCCATCGAGTGCACTCGGAAAAACGACCATGCAAGCTTCTGCCCCACCACCTCGTTATTTGCCCCTCACTGTGCTGGGTGCTGAATGCACCTCAGTACAAGCAGCTCTCAGGTTGAGCAGCCAAGGAACATAGAATACAGAAGAAATAACAGGTAATTCTGCCTGATCTTGCAGATAGAAGAGTTCTGTGACTTGCTCTTATGTCCGCACAAGAGCTGGGAAATCAAACCTACAGTCCTGAGCTGGAAAAAGACCATTCTGGCTCCTGCTGCAGACGCTGCCCTCTGTTTCCATTCCACTAGAGCCCATTAGGCTGACAACCTCCAGCGCTACGCTGCAGGGATGTGAGGCTGTACGTTTGTTCAGTCAGGGCCAGGCTGATTGTCCTGGAGACAAAACCCTTTCCTGGTAGAGGTGCAGTCTAGAGGGGAAGAAGGCTGATTCCTTACCTGTGCCAGCCAAGCTGCATCCCAACAGGACTAAACATCCCTCTTTGGGGGAGGAAGGGAGAGGGCAAGGTGAGAAGACAGTGTAATCCTTTCAGCTGAGACTCTGCCAGGGATGCTGCTAATTAGCAGAGAGAGGACGTGTTGTGGCTGGTGAGAGACAGGCACGTTCTGTGTTGCGAGACAGTGCCTTCAACCGGCTCTTATCTGTGAGACACGTACACTGTGAGCTCCCTGATCCTGTTTGCTTTGTGGGAGCCGTCCCAGCAACACCAGCCAAGTCCTTGATGCCCGCTGTGCTGTCCTCAGCCTTGTGTGAAACCCGTGATGGGATTTTGGACAGACCAAAAGCCTTGGTTGTGAATCTTATTTTCACTGTTCTAATACAATCAAACCCATTTTGTATAGACATACAGAGTGGCTGCCACTTCCAGGTCATGGGAAAAGACTGGTACTGGAGAAGCAGCTGCATCTCTCACATTTCTCAGGTATCTTAGAGACAGGGGAGTGTTGTACCTGTAGCTAAGAGAGGCAATGATGAGGTATTTTCAGTCTCTACCAGAAGAGAGACAGTGGTCCAAAACTGTACCTCTGTGTGTGCATCGTTTTCATGCGCTGCAGTTTGGAAGCGTTTCCAGTGCAGACTACTAAGTTTGATCAGTTGGTGTTTGGTCTAATTTATACTGAGCTGAATCTGTGAGAGTCCAGTTTAAGTTGTGGAATTGTGTCCGGTCTGCTTGGAATCAGCACCTGTTCCAGAACCCCTGTACACAAGGATAGCCAAAATGTACATCCATCAACTGAGAAGAGCCAACAAACTCATCACCAGGCCTTGCAACATCCCTCCACAGGTTTTATTTAGATTCCCTGACAACATAATGAGACCAAGCCATTAGGCCTTAGCTGAAATAACTTTACTTTTTAGCATGAGTGTGACTTAACACCTAAACATGAATGCTTGTTCAACAGGGGGCCCTCTGAGTGGGAACCTGCCCTTCTGATGAGGCATGATAAACAATGCATTAGAATTCAGGCCTGTAGACCACTTGCATCTGCTTCTGTAAATTGCTTCTAAGCAGGGATATCCCTAATGGTAAGATATGATAACAATTTGAATAAAGAACTAAGCTTGTAGCTCTCAGGTGTTAGTAGCTGATCAATACTACTAAAGCTAAAAGGTAACCAATAGACTGTTGTTGCCAGTAGACACATAGAACCAAGTGTGCAGTAGGATAAGAGGACTACAGCTATATAACTTACCAAACTGTATGTGTGGATGCTTTAAATGAAATTATATCAAGATGACAATGTAAAGTACAAAACCCCCTGAAATTTACTGTGCTTGGGAGATGCGTATGGAGGTTTGAACCCCATGTGCTCCCGGCGCCAATAAGGATCTGTGCTTTACTTTACAGTGTGTACTGTGAAGTGATTCATTTGAATCACTGCCTTGTAGATCTTTCAATTTGGCATATTCCTGAGACACAGCTAACTGCTGGGCGCGTAAGCTCCTGACTAAACCTAGTATGAGCAGTTCAAGAGATGAGCTGAGATTGATGAAAGCAACTAGCTGACCTCTGCAGAAGCAGAGATGAAACATACTCAGCTGCACACTAACGCAGCTACCCAAGACAAACCCAAGCGGTGCTGGGCCAAAATGTGCTCTAAGAAATACCAGTGAAGGCCTTAGCATGACTGAGAGCTGGCACAAAAACAAGGGAAAAGAGTGAGTGTAAGTGCTGTTTGCACTGTGCAGACTTCTGTGGAGAAGGCAGGATTGGTCTTCAGGCTGAGCAGATTCCTCACACCTATTAAGTTGACAGGGCTGCTATCAGGCCTTTCCCTATATAGAACCTATAAACTCATACAGGTGATTATTTGATGAGCAAAGAGGCAAACACCTGAAGCAGAAGAGAACAGCAGCAGTGACCTCCAAGGTTCTGCTGGGGGCACAGGCCATGGACAAACACAGCCCTGTGTGTTGTTCCAGGCTCCAAAAAGTGACTGGACTGCTGTAAAGGCTGCAGAGTGACTCCTGTAATAGGCTATGAGCTTTAGGGAACAGAATCCGATCTACCTGCCACAAAGAAGAGCTAGATGAGGCCTCCCCCGAGCGTGCTGAGCATAGCAGGGCTGCAGTTCCCATCCCTGCGCTGCTGCCCTCCGGCCGGACCCGGAGGGAAGGGGGAAGGGGCAGCGGCGGCAGCAAGCACAGGAACAATTCCCTGGAGAGCCAGGGCGCTCTTTGCAGTTTGCCCACTAATTACTATTAAGCCCTGGTTCCTTTTTGTGTTCCAAGGCGCGTCTTCAATGTGGCACTGCTTCTTGGGCCTTTCATGCGGCTGGGCTCACCCCTGAATAGCAGCCTTCGCCCCCTCCCTTCCTCGCTACCTCTCTCTCCCTCCCTCCCTTTTTCTTTCCCCCTTTTTGCTTTTCTGATAGTATTTTCTGTCCGTGTTGTGTAAGGCCCTAAATGAATCTTGACTGCCCCTACAGCCGACTGGAGACGCACAAAAGCGTCCCATTCCAGTGGCCACAGCGCCATTGTGTGCCCTAACAATGCACTAATTGGCGGTGACAATTGTGCGGCCCGGGAGGAAGAGGGGGCCGGGGGTGGGGGGGGGGACGGACGGACATGGGTCTTTTCCAATCAGTGAGAAGGGTCAGTGAAAAGGAGCGTGAGGAGCCAGAAACACGCTCTCATCCGCAGCTCCTGCGTGTATGTCCCTGGCAGTCCCGAGCAGTTTGCTCCAAGTTCCCCCCAGATTCCCACGTAGAAGGGTAAAGGGAGTGATTTTAATGGGCGGCTATGCAGAGTGTAAAGTAAATGTGTCATCCCACAGGCTGTCTCACCATCGCGGAGGCTCAGGAGCCCATGTGATGAGGACACCACTGAGATATTCATGAGGAAAGATCACACTCAAAGCCAAGGGGATGCTGGTGCTGCAGCACTCTGCTCTGGGTACCTGTGTGAGAGAGCTCACCTCTTACTGAACTGAAATCCCCTTTCTTTGCATGACGACAGAGGGATGCAAGGAAAGGGTGTCCTGCAGTGCTCTGCTCGGGTAGGCTGTCCTGTAGAGCAGGAGCTTGCAGAGCTGTTTAGAGTAAGGAAACACATCTGGGCCACATCTCCAGCACCAGCTGAGCTGAGGATGGGAGGAATGAAAGGGACATGGGCCACAGACTGGGGCTTTTTATTGCCACTGTGACACCTCCCAGGACTCAGAGGGAGGGATCAACCCAGTGTCACACTGAGATTCAGCTTGAGTGAGCCCATGGTCTCTCAGCGCTGTCCCAGTGCAAGGTTAGCCCTGGTGTTTGGGGGCTGATGTATCTCATGAATAAGGGACTGGCTTCTGCTCTACTCATAAGGTTTCCAGATGAAACCTGGGACAGGAAATGGCATAGACAGTGTTTCTGAGAAAGAAATATAGAAGGTTTATCCAGTTGCCTAGGCTAAAATTCAATTCAGTTAAGAGATGTGGGGTCAGATGCTGAAGTGCTAAACATCTACCCACTGTTTTCCGAACAGCCTGTATCAGCTCCCTCAGGAACTCTGGTTCCTGACAGAGAAAACAAGGCAAGCCAGGCTGGTGGCCAGAGTGAGGTTTATGAAGGGCTCTGAAATGTCCCTTCTCAGAGGAGAGGATTCTCTGTTTTGAAGCGGGCTGATTTTTGAGAAGCACTGTCCAGAGCAGGGTCAGGAAGCAGGTAACTCCCACCCCTTGCAGGACAGCTCTAGGACAGCATGGGACTGCTGTGCTGGAGAACACTGCTGTTACATGCATTGACTGAAAAGAACTACTTCCTGCATCTGGGAAGAAGAAAGAAAACACCTTCCCATGCAGTGGCATCTGCCAAGGGAACAACTACGCAGGAACCACCTCTAGTGGAAGAGCAACACATGGTTTGGAGAAGAAATCTTGCCATAACCTCATGAAGAGCAGGGAGGACAAACTGAAGCCGCAGACCCATGGCCATGGCAGGCACTGTGCCTGGATCTAAACTCCCTGGTGCTCTGACTGATCATGACTGGCATTTCAGTTTGGTCCACTACAAATAAACACTGGGTTCAGCTGCAAAGTCTGGTCCTGCAGCCAAGAGGGGAAGCTTACTGCGAGCCCAGTGTGAGAGGTGGAGCTGCAACAGCCTCGAGCTGAGAGAGTGCTGAGCCCAGGGCACACTGTGTAGGAAAGCTGGGACCCTGGACTCTCGCCCTTTTCACCTCCTGGCCGGCCTGACCACAGTATTTTTCTTAGTGTCATCTTAGCTTTTATGGGTCCTTGTCAGCATTCCTATGAAACACCAGAGGACAATTCAGGTCAGATACATTTCTGGTCCTGGTAGGAACCCTCATCTGTCTCCACTGGTTACAAGGTGGACTTGTCAGCTGCATTAGGCTCCTAAAACTTGGTGGTGGCAGTACCCTCTCTGAGTCAAAGCCACTAGTTACCTGCTCTAAACAGAGTAAACGTGCTGCTTGTGCTCGCCCTCCCCTAGCTGGCCTCCACACAGCTCCTGCCAACAGCTATGGAAACATTCCCATGGATTACCACGGGTGCTGGAGGAGGGCCTTATATAGTGAGACTTCTTTGCCTCCCCTTTGCCCTAAGCCCTTCACAGAAGTACTTTATTGTTTTATGACAGCGCAGTAACACTTGACGTAAATCTCTAAGCACGGCTCACAATGTCAATACTGTGTAAATGCCTACAGTAGAGACCCTTATTTTATTAGACTTTTGCCCTCTTTTACCTGTTATCAGCCAGGGTTAACTCTGTTCAAGGTGTATATGCATTTTACAAGGAATCTGCCAATTTTATACACTGCTACACTTCATGTCTCTGAACACCGAGAGCCCAGCTCTGTTTTTTCACAAACTACAGTTTTAATTGGAGTCAACAGAGCCCGTACCTGCTTAAAGGATCAGTCATGCTGTCTGTTAAATCAGAGGCAAGTGCCCTTCAGAAGTGCAGCATCCAAGCTAGAACAGGACATTTTGCAGTATGTACGCAACAAACACCATCCACCAGCATCACTAGCAATTGTGTGCTGATGTCTGATGACAGGATGTGCTGGAGTCTCAGTTCTTCCATCCTGACCTTGCTCCTGTCAGAATCAGTACACCTTGCTCTCAGAAATCAGTCGGAATACTTACAGGGCAAGAGACAAGTCAGTGGAGAGACACTCATCATGTTCCATGATTCAGTTATTGCACTTTAGGTACCAGCCTGCAGTGTCAGTCACAAATGAGATTAATTTATAATCTTTAGTGCTATGAAAGCACTTTGGACTGAAGTGCTCCATGCACACTGATTACAGTTACAGATTCAGTAACTCAGAATCACAGAATCATTTAGGTTAGAAAAGACTATTGAGTCTTTCTGTTAACCTAATAGTGCCAAGTCTACCACTAAACTGTGTCCCTAAGCACCATGCCATCATGTCTTAAATACCTCCAGGGATAGTGACTCAACCACTTCCCTGGGTAACCCATTTCAGTGACTGACATTTCAACTTGTACCATCTTATTTTTAAACAATACTTAACTTTACTAACAATTCCTTCTTATTCACCTGTAAGCACATCATACTGTACCTACATAATAAGCACTTGGGAGTTTCCAAGTCAATGAAAGTTCAGCCCTTAACACAAGCTCTTATCTGCCTTCTCTTGCTTACCCAGATGAGCCCTACAACTTCATTTTTAATATCTGAGGCTAATGCCTCTAACTTAGTTACAGAAAATCAAGTCACTTGCTATAAAGAGCAGACTGGCTTTTTAGAGTGTTTACAGCTGCAGTGTCAGGTTTTATATTTGTCTATGCTTACAATGGTTGGAATTTACTCCTGCTTGCCTTGGAGACTTTGTCTGGTTTCACTTGTGACACCTGATTATCTGAGATGCTTTTCACCACCTTCTCATAGTGGTAATACTCAGGCCCCTGGTTGGGATCTTTATTTTGGAGAGTATTTAGTTAAACAAGAACTCTAAAAAAGACAGCCCAGTGCTATGTACACACATAGAGAATGCTTTCATTTGCCCTCAGTGTGCCTTTCACTGAAAAAAGTATGGTAAGCTCCAGACATGAAGGTCCCTCTCTGTCCCTAAAGAAAGTACCCATTTGGGTTAATCTAGTACGGTACTAATCTATTAGGGTAACGAATTCAAACTTAAACAGGGGAGGTTTAGATTGGATATAAGGAAGAAATTCTTTCCTGTTAGGGTGGTGAGGCACTGGAATGGGTTGCCCAGGGAGGTTGTGAGTGCTCCATCCCTGGCAGTGTTCAAAGCCAGGCTGGATGAAGCCTTGGGTGGCACAGTTTAGTGTGAGGTTTCCCTTCCCATGGCAGGGGGGTTGGAACTTGATGATCTTAAGGTCCTTTCCAACCCTAACTGTTCTATGATTCTACTGTAATCTGGACTGTATCATACACAATATAAAAACTTTGGAAGGAAAAAAAGACTTGTTTCCTTGAGCCTGGAGCACAGTTCTGGACAAGGAGCTTGTACCATTTCGACAGTGTCCTCAGAACGTCATAGGCTTGTGGTCACTGTCCCTTACTCCCTGAAGAAGAGCTGCATTCCAGTTCTGCCACCTTTTAGAAAACCACTCAACTTCCTATATTAAACCAAATGCTGTTAATTCTGGTCTAAGAGCTAGAGGGGTAACTTTAGCAAATGAACTGCCCTCAACTTTAAGAGAAGAGCTAGAGCTTGACTTGGCATGCTCAAGTGATACAAACCATAATATTACTCATGGGACTTGGCCATAGGAGATGATCAACCCTCCTGGCTCAACCTATTCTAAAGCATTTAACATGCAACAAGAAAATGAAAGTACAAAACCCAAAGGACTTGCTGCTGCCTTGGTTATAAGATTTGCCTGTGATCTAATAGTCCCAAGCACATAAGCTTATATGGTTATAAACCACTGACTTGTCCCACTTGGATGAGGAGTATCAACTAAGAAGAGAACAAGGTGGGTGGATGCTCTGTGCGTGCCAGTCCCTTTGCTACTGCTTCCCAGGAGATCCAGAGGCAAAGCTGCAATTCACAGTCTGTCTGGTACTTTCTGTGGCCTGCTGCATTAAAGGCTAGCAGATAAATTAACACAGATGGTTAACAGACCAACCCAAAAAGCATGGCTGTGGGGGTGTGCATGCAGCAGTTAAGAACAGGGCTGCCAACGTTAGGGTTTTTTGGCAGAGCTACACTTCACAGGAGGGCACAGCTTTCATGTAATGACCCTGCACAACAGGGAGAAAAATCCCACCACTGTAGCTCCTGACTGGAACCAAAGGAAAGGTTGCTTGAAACCCCAGCCCCCAGTTGCCCATGACAGCTATTGGAGTCTGTCCTGTCAGCTGCTATTTCAGTGATGGTTCATACACTTGAACAGAGCACAACAGGGAGGCTGGGCACAGGCAAGGAGGACAGAAGAAACTGTAGGAATAGAGACACAGGAGGACATGAAAAAACCAACCAAAGCACTCCTCCCAGGGCTCCCTAGACCCCACAGTCTGTGTTGATGCTTTTCCTACCATCTCTTACAGGGTGAAGTGAGGAAAGGAGGTGGCAGTGAATGGTGAAAGAGACATCATAATGGAATTTGCTCACCTTGTAAAGCAAATAAGGAGGAAGAGAAGGTCTTGCCCATGTTTTTCTTGTACAGCTTTTGTGGTCCTGGTCAAATATTAACTCCTTGCTTGTAGCCGATTTCCTCACAGAGATGAAGTCCAAAGGTTCCTGCAGGGGAGAGGATTGACATTCCTGGTGGACTTCTGGTCCTTCTAAGGAGGAGCAGGGAGACAGTGAGGGAGGGGATATTCCTTCTCTTTGAAGGCCACAGGAGCATGGGGCTGGGTGTGGATTTCTCTGGGTTTATGCCCATGAGCTCCACCTGCAATCCTTGGTCACCAAAGCCACAGTTCCAAGGAGCTGCATAAGTTCTTCAGCTGCTGCACTGCAAGAAACAGCCCAGAGGAGCAGGAATCATGCCTGCTCCTACATCTGTTAGCTGGATAGCCCTTATGATGTGGGCAAAGTGATGTCCTTCAGTGGTCCCTTCAGTCCAGCTGGGAAGATGCCTCTCTATGCTTCCTGCCTGCCTCCTAGGTGCTCCGTATCCAAAGGTGCTGACAACAACAGCTCCCACCAAGTTTCCCTGGAAGCTGTTGTCACTCAGCATTTGTGGCCCAGGCATCTGTGGCTTTCAAAAAACACTGGAGAGATTGAACTGGGAACCCAAACCTGCAAAGCTCGATGCAGTCATTGACAGTACTTCCAGAGACCTCCTGGCTCAGACCAGGAACAGTAAATATCATCATTTGCTTAGATTTGGAAGACTTTCCACCAGCAGATTAGTACTTTTAAGGAAACCAGCATTCCAAAGCTTGTCCTACCCAGGATGCAGTACCCACCAGAAGGCAAATCAAAAAGGACAAACAACTTTTCTTAGTGTTTATTGAGAGTTGCCTTTATACACGAGGGACTGGTGCTCTGATGCTGTCACAAGTGAACCCAAATAAACCCCGCTCAAGTGTCAAGCAATTCGACCCACTGAATTTAAATTAGAACATTATTACACATCAACAATAAATTAAGATGACTGCCCAGTAGTTGCAGATCATGAAATAAAAATCCTTGTCAAAAGTAAAAAAAACCCAACCCAATGCAAACACAAGAACAATGAAACACACAGACTGATGTTGCCAATAAGTTAACAAATAGCACACACATGTAATGGTTTTCCAAAAGCTCAGGGTGCACTGCCAGTGATGCTAAAATCCATTGCAAGTGCTTCAGGTGAGCTGGTGCTCAGGCTGCCAGGAACAGCATCAGCCACTGTGCTCAAGCTGCTCACACCTGGCTCCCCCAGCTTCTAACTGCCTCAACTGGACTAAAGATGGTTTGGAAACTGCTTTTATCACTTAAAACCCTTCAAACACACATTTTGGTCATGAATTCTTACTTTTGCTTAGCTCAAGTACAGGAAGGACTGATATAAACTAACCTGGTATCACAGGTATCAATGCCATTAAAAATCAGTCTGAAAGCACACTCCAGTTAAAGCAAGATCAACTTCATAGACAAATGCATAAGCAAAACCAAAACAAACCCTTTTCCCACTGAAACAACACTGTGCATTCAAGGATTTATGTTGATTCAACATGTGAATTAGACACATGTAAATAAATCATCAAGCCACTGACACTTGTGCACAGAGATGAGGCCTAACACACTTTGGTCCTAGAGAGCTGAGAGCTTTCCAGGCCTGGATTCCTCTGATGCTGCCCACAGGTGACACCTTTGTGATGTGAACTAATGGCCACACTAAGGAATTTGGCATTTTAAGATATGACCCCAGGCAGTGTGTGCACACCCGGGTTTTCAAGTAAGGAAGGACTTTGCACACCATCATCCAGGCTGTCTCCTCACTACACTGCTAAAATGCAGTGACAGCACTGTCACTGTCAAATGTGATTCCTGCTACTGGTGTCAAACGCACACTTAAAAGATCACAGTCAGTATGGACATGTGCCCAGGGTTGACACATGCCAGAAGGTAGCCATATATTTTAGCAAATCATGCTAAAATGTGAACACGTTAAACCCTTTCCTAAGGTAAGGCTGTCCAAGCCCTCACTGGTTAGCCCTCAGGGAACCAGGCTGCACTACAGTTAAGACTTGAGGAAATGCCTTCACTCCCATGGCACCGGACCTAGCTGTGTGTGCAGGTAGGGAGCACCGCATGGGAGTCCCTCACCACATGGCATGGGCTGGCCAGTGGTTCCAGAAGGAGCACAACTGTGTGTGACCTGTCTGCATTTTAATGCCCAGTGCTTGCCATTATTATATATGCACAGCTCCTGAAGGTCTTGCTTGAGCACAACCACTGAAGACAAACCCAGCTTGTCTCCAAAACACAGGTAACAAAACCCAGCACTGTCTCCATGCTACCCTTTCACGTATTTCCTTCTCAAAGCATAGACAGTAAACAAATTTTATGGTCACCACTCCTAGCGAGATGGAAACTGCCATAAGGAAGGGTTTTGAGCTCCAGCTCCAAACACACTGCCTCATAGCAGAGCATTCCTGACAAAATCTTTCACTTCTGAAAATTTAAGGCACCAAATTGATCCAAATGAGGGGTTTCCATGCAGCGTGGTGTCTTCAGAGCTAGTATATGCAGCCTGTAGAGCTCACTTCCTGAAGGCAGAACTCAGCTGCCCCTGCACAACAGCATGCACAGCCATGGGAGAGCTTCAGTTTGAGTGTACAAGTTAATCGAACAGCAGATTCAATCAAGAAATCCAAAACAAGGAGATGGACGCTAATGTACCATACTGTAAGGCACTCCTACTGGGAAGGGAAAACTGGAAGGCAAATTAGGAAGGAGAGGATGATCAGACTCGACTGGTTTAGAAGTGACACAATGAGCTCAAAGTCTAGCTGTAGGCTGTAGGCTCAGCACTGTGAGCAAAGACAGGGACAGAGGGGGGACTGGCTTGCAACTGAGCAGCAAGGATGATGATTATTATTCAATTACACTTCTTCTATAGACATCAACAGTCATCTGCAATCCAGGCCGTGACGTTGGGAAGCCCAGGAAACTCAGTGGCTTCTGTTGCTACAGGGTAAAAGCAAAATACAACTGTGCATTTCTGCATCTCACTGTAAACAGACATCCTCTGCTTTTCTAAGTCTTTCAGGACATTATCATCAATCCATTATAATATACATAATCCTGATATTAGGAGAAGCTGTGACAAGAGGAGCACCAGAGGTACCCTGAGGATTCACTCCTAAAAGGCCATCAGAGCCTGTGGAGTACTGTGAAAAACTCAAGTTCCTCACTAAAAACTAACTTCTCTCACTTATCTATGAAACCCTTACAACTGCCAGTTCCTACCCTCCCAGCAATGAGCTCATATTGGTATGTGCCAGCCAGGATACATACATGCCAGTTGTGTCACATCCCAAAACCATCATTTTTCATCACCTAAGGCAGACCTAATTAAAAGCAATAGAAAGAGTTCTACATAAGAGATCAAAATTTATCTTTTTATAGGTTGCTAATATACAAAGAAGCTGCGGTTTGCATCCACTCAGTAGGTCCTTCATCTCATCAAAAGAACACTGGAGAAAAAGAGACTATAATAATAATAAGGATCTCTATAGTGTCCTAGATTCAAATAGTCTCAGACTAACCAAAGTGAGACAAGAAGTTTCTAAGCAGCTGTAGAGGGCCAGGCTATGGTCCAGTGTAGCAAAGCACCCTATTTCTACAGTGATTACAAGTTCTGTAGAAGCAAAAGCAGTAACTGGATGCACAGATCAATTTCTCCTCTGACAGCTAGAAAAGCACCTTCTCTGTGAAGGAGACAAACAGCACATCGCATCCTGGTTCACAATAAATGCTATTGTTCCAATTTATTTCATACATGGGTACGACAAGACTAGAAATACCAATACATAACTTCATCCCAGGGGAGGGAGAGGAAGAAAGTTGTGCAATCTGGAAAGAACCTAGGTACTTTTCCAGCTGATGCCCACCCAGAAGTCTGCAGAACAGAGCCACATGCAGGCTATGGGCTGCAGAAGGGAGAAAATGAGTAGCTAGCAGTGGGTACCAGCATGCAGCACTGTTGTACAGCAGAGACAATCACACGAGGGCATAGTGCTGTCTGAAACCCAAACCATCTACAGAACCCCAGGCTGAGTCTCCTGCTAGCAAATGGCTCTTGCAGGAAAACTGTTCTTTCAGAGGTGGGTCTTTTGGGAGTTAGCAACGTGAACAGTAGTTTCATATAATTCTTTTGCCTTGCAGTCCAGAAAAATGAATAGGGCATGTTCCTATGGTATCAGCACCTTATGAGGGCAGGATCAAGCCTTTTGTTATGCTTACACAACTGTGACACAGGACTTTATCTTATGCATTCACATGGAGCAACTTCTATTGGGTAGAAGCTAGGCATCCCTGAGAGGAAAGCATCTTCCATATTACAGTCTGCTCCTATAGCTAGCATGAGAAGCCATATTACTTTTCCAAAGCAGAAATAAACGTGTGTCCATTTTAGGAACTGGCTTGTTTCCAACAACACTGAATTTTAAAGAAATGAATCTGACTTGTACAGCATCCTTTTACATAAAGCTTTGGGTGACACCAGCACATTGTAAAAACGCGCTTTTGCTCTTTGCTGTTAGCAACAGCAGTGGTTCCAGGCCAAAGACTAATTCCAGTGCTTTTACTGACATCAAGCTCTTTCTTATTGTAAACCTCCATTAACAAAGAAACCGTTCCGTAACCCCTGCACAAACCCAGAGTAACTCCAATGCTGTCTATGCTGTCATGCCAGCATTCAACTAGAACATTTAACCTCCCACACAACCGGTGCTTTGGAGCTCTGACAATGTAACTGGTAGTTTGCAATGTCTGAACCTTGATTCCTTGACTCTGTAGGGTTTCTGACACTGCACACAAACAGCCACCTCTAAGCTGAGCTGGACATGAACCAGCGCTGTAAGGTACCAGAGCAGGACGATATGAAAAGCACCATCTTTTTTAATTTAATGATCCACCATTCTGCCTGGAGCTAATTCAAACCAGTACCTGCCAGATTCTGAGTTTCAGAGCTGTTGGCTTTGCCACAGGACTAGCTGTGGTGACACACACTGAAAAACACAGGAGCGTACTGTTTATCCAGCCAGTAGCACTGCAGTTCCTGTTTGCATGACTAATTCCACAATACTTCCTCAGTGTTTGCACTTGTGAACATGCAGGGAATTCTTCACATGGGAATGGACTTGCAAGGAACATTCAATCTTTAAGGATGATAGCCAAAAGCAACTCATTTCACATGAGGAACTGTGAGCTGAGACAGACATCACTATTGTAGGGGAAGTATTAATTTTAGTGACAAAGGTGCATGATTCACCAGGTTTGTTAAATAACTGAATCCCTATACTACTTTGCCAAGAACATGGAAAAACCCTTACTTCCTTCCAAAGAATCCTACTGAGAGAAGGACTTCAGAAAAAGAAAGGCACTGGTTGTCTAATGTATACAGATATAAACATGCTTCTATACACATAGTAGTTGCCCTCACTTTGAGAAAGCTCAGCTTCACCTACTTTCTTTGACTGGAGGCTGGAAAATATAACCACATATACTCCAGTACAAGGCAACTCATTGTGGCATTCTGTCTTTTAATGTAAGCATAATGTACCCTGTTCTTTTATTTTAAATACTTAAGCAATTAGTGAGGTGCTTCAACAATCAAGACTGTTTTTTGCTTTGAATACAACAGCCTGCAGATAATATAGGAAGCAAAGTATTCCCATTTCCACAACCCTATGTCAGAGGAGAGAAAAAATACATATATGACTGGCTTATTTCTCCTGAAACCATATTTGCTTTCTGTATATAGATATGTGTGTGTATGTCAATGCTTTCATATGTATGTATGTAATACACATATTATTGCACAGTCTGGAGAAAGATTTAAGAATGTGGATTGGAGGGAGGATGATCTCACTGGAGGTGAAGCTGCAGTGAATCAAATACACTGTCAGTAATGACACATCTCCTCAGTTAAAGTCATCATGTATTTCCCTTTTACAATCCATGTAACTCACTGCTTTCAAGACTTCCCTGTGTTACAGGTGTGTGGAGCAGAACTATACCTCAAGGAGCTTCGTTCTCCACCGTGGAAGTCACTATAGAAGTATAAAATCCATTAGAGAATGCAGGACACAAGTTGCACATGAACACCACAAACCTAGTCTTTCACAATTTTGGAGGTATTTTCTGAGGACTGTGGGCAGGACCACTTTCAGGTTAGAGAAACACTTAAACTTCATGAAATAAAACCAAAACCAATGTGGACACTTAAAATGCCTTGAAATGAGAGACTAGAAGGAGGTCAGAACCAACATCATGTTACTGGAGATGAAGACATGGTTTCACATGGATGGAGAATAACCAGCCTAAAACTCAATGAGCTTCAGTGACAGAGCTTTACTGATCTACCAGCTGAAGTAGTAAGTCCCCTGCTTATCTGCATGTGGAATAGATCACTGGGTTGGTTATAAATATAGCTGAAGGAATTACTCTGTATCTTACGATTGCAAGAACCGCAAATAAGGTTTGATGGGAGATACTATTCTTTCCTCAAGAAGTGACATGTAAATGCACCAATCCTTTAAGAACAGCTCTCTGGGAACATGAGAAAATGGAACCATGTGTCCACATCAGAAAGAGCAGGTGGGTTTAAAATCATTCCTGCCCCACGGGGTTCTGTGAAACACCTCACCAGAACCTCTGCCGAGGCTAATAATAAATAAATAATACATATAAATAAGTAGGTGGTTCATTAGTTCTGAATTAACAACATAAAATTAATGTGGTTGTGGCAGCGAGTATTTTCTGCCTTCAAGAAAAGTCTTCTCCAGAGGTGGAAAAGAAAAAGTTGGGTGCTTCATTAGCTAGACCTAAAGCATTTCAAGTAAACCACATTTCATGAGAGAGCTAGCGGCTGGACTTCAATGCAAAATGCAGTTTAGCCATTGGTATTTCAAAGCCAACAAGGCTTTATGGCCACTTTGGCAGCTGCTATCCACAGATGAAGAAGGTCAGATAATACTTTGCAAAAGGTTTTCTGCCTGGCTAAGCCGAGAATTTGCTTCAGCTGGCAGCTGGGAAAGGGATTCTCTTCAGGCTGGCCACTGCCTCGAGGAACTCATGTGTTCTGATATGATAACTCAAACATATTGCAAGACTCTTCAAAGTTTTCATCCATATTCAGTCGCCTCCAGAAGGATTTCTGCTTCTTCTGCAATTCCTTACGCACACACCTGGGGCACGGGACAGCCTTCACTTTGCACTCAGAGTGGAAGACAGCACCGCAGCTTTCACACCTGCAAACACAAATTAGTGTCAACATTGAATGATAAAACGGGACCAACCAGAGCATGCAATGGACTTCACACGGATTGTGGGCAGCAGACCTTCCCTCAAACAGCTCTGGCAGCTCAAAGAGCACTATGTTTCAAAAGAGTGGAGTTGTAAAAAACACTGGCTTGTCCACACCTCTGCTGGTGTAAAGCTACTCAGGACCACTAGAATAAGCTCGCTTGCTGCCACTGCTGTGGCTGAGAACCTGTCCCAGCACCAATACTTATCTTCTTATTAACTAGCATTCAGGTCTATCACAGAATACACATTCTTGTTTAACGAAAGCCAAGTTTGCTGCTTTGGTTTGTAAATGAAGAGTAACAATATTCATTTCCATCAAGATATATTTCAGCATTTGTAACAGTCAAGATAAGACATTTTCCTCATTGATGTTCCAGTGGTCAGCTGTTCTGAAAAGCAAAGTAGAGTCCACTTCAACAGCAGAAGTCACTCCATGAAGTAAAAAAACCCCTCAAACAGAGGTGGGAAATGTCTTCTGCTCTGTGTTCTGTGGAAGACTAGACTAGAACACCACAATGATTGCTTCTGTCTTTCAAAGCTGTGCTGTTCCATTCTAAAATATGATATCATAACTCCAAACAAATCAACTGCTCAAACAAGATGACTGGCTTACTCTTGAGGCACTCTGATGCAATGGCTGTAATGTCACAACAGATCAAGCCCCACTTGCAGATACCAGTGGAGCAATGAAACATCTGGTGATCGTGGCATGGGCTACAACTGAACAGCTGACCATTCTCAGCCTTTCAATGCAAACAACTATCTGTAGAGATGAGTTTGGTCTCTACAGCTTTGTAAGCAAATGAAATTAATGAAATGATGACAGTGTCAGAGGTACAAAGTCTTAGATTTCAGTTGGATAATCAAATAATCAAAGCAACAAAACATCAAACTTTAGAGTGATTTTGAAATAGAAATGAGGGGCTCTGGCCACCCAGGTGATTCTGTAAGGAAGTCTTGCAATGCCTTGCACTTTCCCTTTTTCACAGCTATTGTAGTCAAATGACTACAGGAGAAACCAAGTGCCTGTTGTTCTATCTTTAATGGTTTTTTTGCCTTTTTGCTTTGAGATTTTTTTGTTAGGTAATTTTCGTTGGACCTTCTTGTTATTTTTTTTTTGGACCTTTTTTTTTGTTGCTGTTACAAATAAGGTTCTTGTCTTCAAGGCTATGAAGAAAACTCCCAACACTGAGAAGCCGTAAGGCAAACTGTAGCATTTGTCACGCAGTCTGACAATACTGAGACAAATCCATAAGCTAATGCAACCTGTTGGCTGTACTAGCTGTATCTGTAGCTCGCATGTCACTTTTAAAAACTGGTTCCTGATCTGGCTGTACTTTAAATTTTATGTATAGGTCCAAAGGTGGTCTAAATCTCAGTATCTGCAGAGCTTTGAGAAGGCTATGAAGAGGTTACAGAGACACATTTCTAGCTAGCATAAACTGATACATATAACCAAATAACAAGTAAGAAAAGGAAGGTTAAAGAGGCGAAGTATAATGCCGTGTATCCACGAACTTCTATGCTCTCTTGCAGTAAAACTTGGCTGTCATATTTCTAAATTCAGTTAGTGAGTATAAATCTAAGTTTGAATCAGGGAAATTGGCTCACACAGAGATATTTATCATATCCGCACTCAGAGAGTATGTGTTATGGCCCTGATCCAGTGAAGCACACAAACACATGCTTAGGACTCCTATCCCAGTGATCTCCTTGGGATTACTGATCTGCCTACAATTAAACATGTACTTACATGCTTTGCTGGATTGGAATCTCCATGAACAGACATTAATGGATGAGGAAAAGATAGAAAGGACAGCAGTGTCTTTAAAACTTTACACCACTCTGACCTGACACTAATGGTGATTTTATCAAGCTAATTTTCCCTTGTTAGTCAGCAATTTACAATGCCCTGAAAGTTGCTAGAGGGTAATGATTGATGAGAAGTGTAATTTTGTGTGCTCACATTGCCACTCCCTACCCTCGCTCAATATTTCTCCACAGTATGCATAGAGGTGATAAAACTTATCAGAAATTGCTGCTGAAATGGATGGAGCAAGATGACAGAGGAGCCAGCACACCTACTCTTCCCACTAGAGAATATCAAAGGCCATCAGCATTAAAAACAAAGATTGATGGTGTTTAAATGATGATTAATTCATTTTTCAGAAATAAGCACATAGAAAAAGATAACAAACTTCTCTCACATTGCTCAGAACCAAAAGAGAGAAGAAATGTCTGCACTGTCATTTATCGGAGTCAGTGCCATAGCTGAAGCTCTGACCAGGACCCCACACTGTCGGGCACTTACCAGAGGCAGTCCAAATAGCCAGACCTGGGTCTCACAGTTCACTGCACTGGCAGCCAGCATGACCACTGTGGGTCCATTCTGATACCCCCAACCCTGACTGCTGCTCTAAAGATCTATTTCCTGCTTTCTCCAGTGAAGGCTGATGCACTCTCAGCCACAGCCGTGGCGTGCAGATAACAACAGCCTGGAAGAACAGTGCTCCAAGCTGGAGAACTAAGCTGCCTCTTGCTCTCCATAGGGACAGGTAGGAAGGATACCTGAGTCAGCCTTTACCGTGTGCTTGTACCCTCTTATTGCTAAAGAAATTCAGTCACCAGGGCAGGGAGAGAGGAATGCTGATCTCACTCTGCCTTTTTGCAAATGGTTAAGTTACTACCTTTAAGGTGATGGAGCTCTATTACTCCAAGCCACCTATATCTTTGCTTTTCATCAGATCAAATACAGTCAGTTTTAACTGACCCTGAAAATGTCAACTGGTTGACCATTCCTAATCTCACTGTGAGAAATTTTCCAGTGATGCCAAATATCTCACCAAAATTATACTCCTTCTTAGAATATTACAAACAGGTTGCTTCTTACTTAATCCTGACAATTCATTTTAACTCCATGTGTGAGTTTCACAGCTTTACTGTAATTTTCAAGCCTCTCTATTCCAAAAAGCATTTATTTCTCTGAGGAAGAAGTACATTTTATAGTCTATAGAAGGCTCATGTAATATTTCATGACACTTACATTATCTTTCCCTTAACCTTTCTTGTTGTCACAGGTAATTCACAGTTCAGGTACTACTTCTGAATCCTGACTTCTCTGGCTAGAGGCCAAAGCATCTTTTGTGAGACTTCCACTCACCACTGATAATAAGCTGATGAGGCCATAGCTGCTCAGGCCTTTCATGTTCCCTTCTTTAACAAATGATACTGAAATACTGCACATTAGCAGCATCTTGCTATTTCTGAAATATTTGAAAATTGGTGAACATTGCATGTTGTTTTCATACAATCTTCCATCTTCTAAGAAGGCAACCGAAATACTTTCCTCTCTATTTCAGTGTTTTCTCTCTTTTCTCTCCTGCCTGACCAACTCAATTTCTACTGAGACTACAGGGGGTGTTTTATGTTTTAAGGATGTCTCACTTGTTTGAACATCAGAGTGACAAAAATGTAGAGAATTATTCAATCCTCTAAATAATTTCTATTGCACTGAAAACTGTAAGAAAGAAAGGGCAAAGCTCTCCACAGCCAGGCACTATAATGCTCCTATTATTACCATTACCAGCTACAAAAGAAAAGCCTTTCTACATTAAAAGCATAAAATCATTCCTGTATGCTGAGGAAATGCCAATGCTAGTATCACCCATGAAGTCTGGGCATTTGAAACATTTACATGTTGATATTTGGTAAATTGTAAATTGTGCCAAGTTATTTCCGTGTTTCCCACATGTATTTCACAGGCTTATGGCTCAAGGAATTCTAGATTCTGCACAACCAACTGGTTACACTTGTATTTCTCCTCTGCACTGCACCATCATTTAGGTGCCTATGGGTAAGATTAGGTGCGCAAACAGGCAAGGGGCAACATAAAGAGGCCTTGAAGACCTTCCACATTAAGCAGACAAAATCGACCAGGGATGATCAACTAGTGGCCCAGGACCTCATCTGACAGACAGGGTTTTTGTCTCCTAGGAACCCTATTTGTTGACAGACTGGCCAGTGCGACCATGCTGGGATGAAGCTGCTGTGACTGGCAAGGTTTGTTAGAACAGCTTCTTTCTAGAACATTTAAAAACCCCACTTCCTCTGTATCAGACCTTGCACACAGTTGTTCAAGTGAGAAATCCCTTGAAAGGAATGTCAGTAACTGATTTAGGGCTGAACCTTCACTGACTAGAACTTTTCAGGTTTTTATTTTCCCTTCATGCAGAGTAAAACCAAGATAAACCAGGATTGTTCATTATGTTTTCATTATGGGTTTTAGATGATGCTATACATCCACCAAGCATCCAAAATACTAAGCCACCTGTAACTTGGTTATTAAAACACTGCAGCAGCTGAAGTAAGCCTTGCCTAAGTATTCCAGCATGATCACCATCCCACGCTATGCACATGGGCCTGTCTGCAAGTATTTCTTTCCCAGCTGCGAATACCACAGACACACATTTCACAACTCTCACAGACTTTAGCAGAACACAAAGGGAAGGAAAATGGACTAGCCTGTGTTCACCTGCAAGACAAAAAAAGCCCCGAAGGCAATCAATGCCTGACACACACGTGCAGCAGCAATATTATTACAGTTGCTTAGGAACCAGCACAAGGAGCCTGCCTAAGGAGGGACGCCCATGTAGTAAATGAATGGAAGAAAGTTGGCACTAGTATGACATTGATTTGTCCCTATAAGGAGCTTGTTAAGATAATACCTTGTATGAGAGATGGTTTTTACTAGACACGGGTGTGTTATTTTTAATACCATACTTAAAAACTGTTAATACTTCAGACTTGCTTTTGAAAACTTTACCTCTGAAAAGGACAATAAAAAAGGCCAAAAAAACCCAGAAGAGAGCCCACTTACCCAGCCCTCCAAATTGTTACACGCCTGAAATTCACTCTAAATGATCAATTCAGTGTTCAGGGAGCCAGCAGGGATTCAAAGCATAATTGCAGTTTTCCTTTCCATATACCTGCCCATCAGACAGGGCTTATCCTTGATATGCCATCAGAGCTTGAAGACACTCTTTATTTATAACAGCATGGCTGCGTCTTGGGCTGATCCCAGAGGGTACAGAAACAGCAGATATAACTGCAATTGCCAACCACTGGCCCCACTTGTGTGCTGGAGGAAGTGACGCAGTGGGGTGACCTGGTTACAGGTGGCAGTGAGCAAGGGATGTAACAGTGACACAGGCTGCACTGATGGGATTTGACAAGTAGGGTGCTCGTGGTTCACACCTCTGGAACAGCCTCAAGGACCAACCCAAATGGTGCCTCCCCATCTAAGCCATCTCTTGCCCCTTGTCCTCTCATGCCAGCGCCCACTGCCAAGGTAAGCTGTATCCTACAGATGTGCAAAGTGGTCAGAGAATATTAAAGCCTCACAAATGATGGGGAAAACAGGCAGCTCACTAAGGGAGATAAAACTAACGGTGCTCTGCCAGTGTGGGAGCAGCTTCATTGTCAACCCCTCCACTGCTACACACACAGAAATCGCAGGGCAGGCCTTCATTTTGGGTGCTTGCAGAACAATTCGCTACAGACCAAGAACAGCTTGATTTAACCACCAGCTATTCTCCCACGACAGCTGTCTAAAGAGTTACCACACCAGAGCACTGCAGCAGGGTCAAGCAAAAGCAAAGGGACCCTGCAGCCCCCAGACCTCTCTTTGCAGAGGTCCATCACTCCTGATTAAGGAGGGAAGAGTGTCCTCAGCTCCCCTCTGGCTGTGGCTGCATGGATTTATACTACACTTATGTATATATAGCTCCATGCTTGCATCTGTCAGGAGAACTAAAAACTGTCAACTCAGTACTGCACTTTGCAAGGCAAGTTTAGGGGCCTCAAACCAAGTAATGTGGCCTGTACAAAGCAGTTCCCAAGAAATCAGTTAGAGGGACACTAAAATCAGTATTAAAACATTTAATCTGAAACTCATGCAATTACACTTTAGTCAGTGAAGCTGAGTTACTTTGGAAAGGAGAAAAGCTCTACACATGGTAGATCCGCTACCTGCAAACCAATGGAGAGGCTGTTATAATTTGACTGGATGATTCTACTATTTGGCATCCTTCTGTAAGCCTCAAGTCTGGAAAACCTGTGATTAAATCAGGATTTATGCTTTTAATAAAAGAAAAAGGCAAAGGCACCTGGACTTCACGGCTCTGCTGTAATATTAAGACAAGCCTACCTGCACCCAGGAAAAAAGGAACTTAACATTCTTAAAAATGAAGTATATAAACAACAAGATTCTTTAGGCAATCTTAGAATTTCTGAGCACTTAGAGTATGCAGTTTTGGCTTTTGTGGACTAAAAGGCAATTGAAAAGCTGTTGTCTGGCCTACCAGGAACCATATTTGGGAGACTGAGCCTATCTTCAAAGGGGAATTTGCATGAGGAAGGAGGAGGAAGAATTAAAAGACATGTTGGAAATAATCTAGTGTGAGGAACAAGGCACAGCAGGAAAGCTGCAGAATAGAAACTGGAAGTGAGATGGCTGCCACGACCAGGTAAGAGCACAAGGCAGCACTGCAGAGACCTTCCTACCCAAAATAAACATCTGCCTTTACAGTGAATGTTCTAGTTACTACCACTCTGACATGCAACAGGTAAAACCAACCTCTAAAGCTAATACACTTCTAAAATACAATGCTTGATGAAAAAGAATATATTTTATCTCTTTCTTTTCATGTATTCTAGATAACATTAACTGCTCTACCCTGCACAGACAAATATCAGATCTGTGCCAGAAGATTCTGACCAGCTTTGACAGACTGAGGTGAAATTAAATTATCAAGAGAACTTAACATCTACTTAGCTGCCCAGGTTTCTTTAAAGACAGTGCTGAGCAGCTCATTTCAAGGTGCTTTGAACCAACTATTAACATCCAATAAACTAAGCTCTTTCAAAAAGTAGGTACTAAACTACTAGCACAGCTCAGGTAGGCTTGGGAAAAGGCTGACTAGCATGAAGCAAACTAATCAAAGCAAGAGGGAAAATTACGTACTTTGAGTGATGCCTTTGACCTGTGCCAAGGTATTTCCTGGAAATGCTCTATACTGTATATTTCAGCCTTTCCACATAAAATCCATTCTCTCAAATGCTCAAAGCTGGTTTTGTCCAGTGACACAGCATCCATAACAGGGTGAGCTGTAATCTTGCAAAGACTCTGGCATGCACATAAAGCTAAGCACAACCTCAGAGCCTTTAGTAAGACTTCTCAGTATGTATAAAGTTAAATACATTCATACGTCTTATCAGGATGGTGGCCAAAGATTATAGAGGCATCCAGGCTGGTTGATATAGTCAAGCCTGTTCTGTGGCACGTCTATTTTAAACTTGGGTCTTCTGGTTTGTGTCTTAAAAGGTCTACATGTCTTAACTGATCTGGAGAACAAATTAACTTTGTAAAGTGAAAACAGTTTAGCCTTGATAAATGAATACAAACACAAAAGAGCAACTCGCCGTGGTTCACATACATCTACAGTCACCACACAAAGGCAAGGAATTGACTGAATTGTTCTTAACCAAGCAAGTAGCTTAACCAGCAAAACACGACAAATTGCCTGTGAAAGTAGTCACTGGGATGCTGACAGTCAGGCAAGCCCAAAGCTTTATTAACAGGGTAACATACAATAGTCTTAACCATAGCTATAATTACTTGATTATCTAATTGGACAGAAACCCCTTTTTAATGAGTAATTCTGTTCTCATTCCAATGGTATTTTTCCTCGGAATTCCTTAAGATTTAAAGCTTGTTAAAAATTGTTCTAGGTTATGAAACAAATCCAGCCACATATTACAGACAATTGTACCACTCCCCAGGCATTTTCTTTGCACTTGTGATTCTTCCTTTTATGTTATTTTAGGAGAAAGAAACAATAACTTTTCACCATAGTAATGAAGAATGAGCAATATCAGAACAATCTGAGGGGCAGTGCCTGGCTGCTAACAAATGGGCAAGAATACCTACTGCTAACAAGACAATTTATAACCAGGGGTATTTAAACCCATTTCACAACACTTGTAAAAAATAAAACTAGTGATAGGATAATCTTCTATGTTTATTTACTAAATTTAAGCCTGGAGCAAATTTTGTCCGCAAAATAAAGCATGAGGTAGATGCTCAGGTTGTTTACGTTGCCAGAGCTCCAGCAAAGGCAGAGCTGTGAGTTTACATTAGCTGGCAATTTCCTCCATGAAATGTGCAATTAACTCAGGAGGCTTTAAATATAGTTCTCATGACTTAAAAGCCCTCAAATAAAATGCCAAAATCATGAAATTTAGGAAGAACACTTATGAACAGTTATATAAATACAGGTAAAGCAGAAAAGAGGAAATCAGGGGACAGAGGAATCAAAGTGACTGGAAAAGGTATCCAAAAGGATGGGAGAGTTTTATAGAAATTGTTTAACTACTGAATCACAGCTTTCATTAAGCTGTACAGAATGGCCACTTCCCAAGAAAAGCCACAGAAAGGAAATATCATTAGAAAGCTTATGACTTTGTGAGCCCATCCTTACATTCAAGGCAGCAAACTGTTGCACTGTATTGTTGAGCAGGATGTAAAGAGCCTGCCAAGCACAGCCCACAGACCCGCTAATTAAGTGAACTGATTGTGTTTGTTTTGGAACCGTTTGCCAACAAAGGAATGTGTCATGCTGATTAGTGAGAGAAGGGTATGTAATATATGTGCATTCAAACCCTGAGGAGTGCATAACCCAGGTATTCACTCTGTTTGCTCAAGGACTGACAAAAATTACTCTCAAGCAAATAACCTGACCGAAGAGAAACTCCAGCCCTCAAGGGGGGCCCTCCTTTTCTCCCAGCTGCATCTATCTAAAGAAGACCCATCCTTCAAAAATTCCTACTGAAGACTGCTCCAGAAACTGCTGAGAATAGTTTGGAGAGAAGCAATCTCTCCACCTCAAAGCTGACCTAAGAGATCATGAAGATGGAAAGATAACAGTGAGCTGAGAACCACCTTGGAATTAAAAGGCCTCTCTGACAGCTGTCATTCTTCTCTTCAAAGAGCAAGAAAGGTCAGGGAGGTAGCCAGAGAAACAAATGCCAGCTCAACACAGACAGACACACAGAGCGACTTTGCTTTTCAAACATTCAACAGAGAGGTAAAGTTTGCAAAAGCTGTCATGCACCCACTTTTGAGTATTTCTAACCAAACAGCCCAGTTTGCTGGTAGGGGTAGCAGCATACTCAAAAGTGAATGAGCAACACCGAAAACCAAGAAGGAAAAACATGGTCTTCAATGCTCAGCTACTCTTCCCTCCTTAACTCAGCAGCTACAGCCAGGGTACTTGGCTGTCCGCTATGGAGTACAAAATGTGAATACTGTGCTGTAGACAGCAAATCCAGAAAACCAGCATGGAGAAAGGAAATCACAGTCAACTCTCACTGCACATTTGGACTCAAAATAGTACAACCTAAATGACAAATCGGAGCTAATTGTTTACTTGGAGCTCTGTATAACACTTAACTAACAAGGAAAGCTGAACACATCTTCAGAAATCTCAGGTATAATTTCAAGTCTTCCCACAAGCCTTTTGCAAGTTGCCATTCCATCTGCAAGAGGTTACACTGTACATCCGCCTATTTCTGACTAGCCTCCTCACCTTACACTTGTCACTGTAGTGGTCTGCACACCTACCTCAATAATCTCTTATCTGTAAGACATGGAAACAAACACAACCCCCTTCTATCTGGCCTTCTCCTTCACTGCTTTATGGCCAATGGAGCTGCACAGTAAAACAAACAAACTCCTCTGATGGCATTACTTGCCTCCAGCCTGAAGGTAGAAAAGAGCACAGCCATGGAACTGAAATAATGTGGTTAGTTTCACAGAGGTGCATGTGCACACACCAGTACTAATGAGACCAGAAAACTAGCTAGGAAAGGAAATGGAAAATGCTGGGGATAAAATCAAGGTTTAGTGATAAGGACCACAAAACGAGTAAGCAGAATGACCCCTGACAAAATAAGAAAGAAAACTATTGGAGAACGTTTTGTGCTGATTGTGTTCTAATTAAAGTCATTAACAAAGACCGCTGTCTTTGGCATGACATCAACCACGACTCTGTGAAACGAGAACAAAAGTCCTTTCTGGCTTCTAATTCACATAAAACCAGGAGCTAGAGCAGCTTCTTTTGGCTTTTGCTCAGCTGCTGACAAATATTATTTGATTCCAGAAGGGTTTACACTCTGTAATTGCAAGGTATTGTCTGATCTCAGCTGAAGGGCAGGGGAACAATATACAACCAACAATGTTTTTGTGACCAAAACTCCTCCAGACAAATCAAATGCACAGACATTTCAAGTAAACCTGTCTCCCTGTCTTCCCAAATGCTCTTACACATTCTCATCAATCTTTGGTGAATATCTTCAATTGCCCCTTATACAGTCTCCACAGACATCTTACGTTTTATGTCATCTTAGTCTCTTTTTAACCCAGCCTTTTTAACTACCATGGACCCTAGATACATTCCTTCTTGAACACTGATTATAGAGCTCAGCTGCACACCTTGTTTAGCTTATGTCCACTGCTTTGTTCAATGCAGTTTTTAGAATAAGAGTCTGGGTGTTAAAAAAAAGAATGTGCAAACAGTCTTTGAAATTCAGGTCAGGCTGAAAATCCCCAAAGAGTAGTGATTGGTTACTTGTAATTTGACATCTTTGTGCACACAGGGGAATCAGATTCTTAATGAAGCCCTTTCAACAGGCTGGTCCTGATTGTTTCCAAAGGTGGCTCTTCAATATTTTTTCCCTTCAATGGAACACTTTGGAGAGAACAAATTAAAATGACTGTATTTGAAGCAGCCAGAAAAGTACTTTTCTATGGAGGAATGCTGTGCTGTCAGGCGGACTGCCCTTCTGGTCAGTTTAAATAAAAAACCTCTCCTTTATTTGAAGTACAAGACATTTTTGAAATGTCTTGTATTTTGTATTGCAATTGCAAATTGTATTTACCAATGCCGCAGTAGTACACTGCTGCCTTGCCAGCACTGCTCCGTTTTCCTGCATTTTGCTTCTAGGTTTCCCATGCAACTCCTGTCCCTGATCTGGCATCCAGTACTCCGTATAATGCAAAATAAAGGTTCTTCTGTTTACCTTGGGAATGGCATACACTTACAGTTATTTTGTAGCCATCTGAGGATAGCAATGCCATTTACAAAAAATAAAATCTTACATACAGAGGCACAGAGGAGTCTGCACACAGAAAGCAGAGAATCAGCCATAACATCATGGGGAAAACACTGCAGGAGAGATGGTTATTGTTTTATAATGGATAACCCTGGTACATCACGGGCCCAGTGTCATCAGATACCAGAAGGATTCTCTAGGGTGATCTTAGACATCCATTTGGCTTTTTAGGACACTTTGCAAACTTAGAACAGCTTTGGATAGGTCATACTGTGCCATGCTAGTGGGATCATTTCCCTTTTTCAATGGTTGTTCTGAGACTTACAAAGTTTTAGGGAAATAGTTCTTTGTATCTATTGCCAAGGCCACTCATGGGGGCCTCCCTGAACCAGTAATCACGTGTAGCTGATCAGAAACATGAATTAGTGGGATCCAGTTCCCAGTTATTTAAATAAGAGGTCACGAGGCTGAGGATCTGCAAGAATATCATGCGTAAGTCAAATATATGACTGACATGACAGTACCTGCTTGTAGAAATGTCCTCAAAGGGGTAAAGGATTTCTCCATTGTTGCAAATCTCACAGATGAAACCCTTTTGACTACAAAGGCTGCAGCTGTACACATGAGAGGTGGCAAACTTGATCACCTTCCCCAAGAAAGGAGCCAGCTTTCCTTCAATAACCTGAAATGAGAAGACAATACTGATTGACAGTAACGTGCAAGATTAGTAGTCATTTCAAATACAACAATGTATTCACTGAATCACAGAATAGTTAGGGTTGAAAAGGACCTTACGATCATCTAGTTCCAACCCCCCTGCCATAAGCAGTGACACCTCACACTAAACCATGTCACCCAAGGCTCTAGCCAACCTGGCCTTGAACACTGCCAGGGATGGAGTGCTCACAACCTATTCCAGTGCCTCACCACCTTAACAGGAAAGAATTTCTTCCTTAGATCCAATCTAAACCTCCCCTGTTTAAGTTTTAACCCGTTACCCCTTCTCCTGTCACTACAGTCCCTAATGAAGAGTCCCTCCCCAGCATCCCTATAGGCCCCCTTCAGATACTGCAAGGCTGCTATGAGGTCTCCACGCAGCCTTCTCTTCTCTAGGCTGAACAGCCCCAACTTTCCCAGCCTGTCTTCATATGGGAGATGCTCCAGTCCCCTGATCATCCTCGTGGCCCTCCTCTGGACTTGCTCCAAGAGTCCCATGTCCTTCTTATGTTGAGGACACCAGAACTGTGAACTTAGTATTCACATACTAAGGCACAAAATATAATATTCATAGACTAAGGCACAAAAAAGTAGATAGAGAAAGNGAGTCCCATGTCCTTCTTATGTTGAGGACACCAGAACTGTGAACTTAGTATTCACATACTAAGGCACAAAATATAATATTCATAGACTAAGGCACAAAAAAGTAGATAGAGAAAGAGCTAAAGGCTTCCATCTTATCATCTAACTGACAGCAAGGGATACTGCCTTACATTTATGATTTTCAGTTCTTGTTATATTTATGCACAGATCACAGTTTTGTCTTTGTTCCTTTTCCTCCAAACCACAAGTTTTTTACTATCCTTTTGTGAACAGAACCTTGGGTTTCCTCCTTTAGTAATGTTGTGTTTCCCACTAAAAACCATTAAAATACAATATTCCTGTCATTGCCAAAATGAATAAATTCTCAAATAAAGTCTTGAATAGGAACTGTTTTCTTCCCCTTCAGTGTCCAGCTCTCAAATGGAGAAGTCCCTCAGTGCCAGACAATCCTGCCTAGGCCATTAGAAGTGATTAGCACTCCCAGTGCTGGTGTGAAAAACCGGCCATGCAGTACAGATTAAACTGCTAGCCACAACACTCATCGAAATTTGTGACTTGGTGACAATGCCTCTATAAGGGGTGCTATTCAGGCAAAATACTTTCCATTCATATCAAACTTCCAGAGATTTTAAGGAATTCTGGTGGTGTAGGGAATAATGAAGATGGAATAAGGCCCCAAGTGTATATTCTTCTCTCCTAAGCTTCCTGTGGTCTGAATAGCTGCCCACGAGATTAGTGACAGAAATGTGTTACAGGATTTGATAGTGAACTCCTATAAAAAGGAAAGAGAATGCAACAATTGCTGATTGAAGACTTGCACAGGGCCCAAAGAAAAGGAGGTAGCATCGATGTTGATGGCATTGAATAGCATGGACTGAATTCTGCACACACACCCCCCCCACCACCCTTTGCTTTCAGTTCTATCCTGCTAACAACATCTGCAACAACAGGAAGTGGCAATGTTATTGCTAGTACTGCAGATAGGACATCTGCTCATGTTAGAGGAAAAATGAGATTCCTATTGCATCCTGGTATAGGAAAATCCCCTTCAACCAGAATATAAACAACGCAGAGAAGCTGCTGCATGAAATACGAAGTCATAGTTCAAGGTAATAGTATCACCAACCTTCTAATAGATAGTCAGCAGTTAGTTTAGCTCCCCTTGGTTGGGTTTTGTCTTTCATCTTAGAGAAAGAAATTTTCTGCTTTTAGACTCCAGAGTTACAGAGGGTCTGAAAGCCAAGTAAGTTGGGAGAAGGGGAAAGACACAGAAGCTGATAGTATTCAATAAATAGGAGGAAAGAAACAGCGAAGCCACCCAGGCCATCACAGTCACCCTCCAAAAAGCAGTTTAGCACTAACAGATAAAGTACGCATACAAACCTAATAAACATATATTTCCCAAAGCATTTTCATGCTACAGCAACCAGCTCTGACAGGCCACAAGCACTCAGCTTAAAATGCCAGGCTGAAGACAGAGCTGCAAACCAACTCTGAGTCTGTACTAACATCACTGTCAGCAAGGACTTTTGTTAAAACTCTGAATTAAAATCATGATAATAAATATATATAATAATATAATAAACAAAATTAACATCCTATATTACCTTCCTAAGTACCAGGGGTGAATTTAAGTCTGTACAAGGTTTCCTATGAAGAGCTCACAACCTAAGCAAGACAGACTGAGTTTGGGCAGCTGTCCCTGAGGAGCTGGTGTTATTTGTTCCTATTGATTTATTTATTTGTATGGCTCATTGTAGCACTGTAGAGGGTTGGTTTGTAACTTTGGCCACCACATACATATAGTGAAGATGGTATCTTCAAAGAGACATGCATGCCAATTTTGCAATGTGAATTATAGGCCATTTTACTGTATTATAGGAGAAACACAAAATGCAACATCAAACTGATGTTATCACTATTTTTAGCATCTGTAAATTTTGTGTCATTTTGCTTCATCAGAGACCTCAAGGTTGTGCACAGGATGTGACTTTTCCATGCATCACCTTCTCTCATTTGTGTTTGTAGCTAAGAATAATAAAATCCTCATATCCATTTACCCTGGCAAGCAAAAAGGAAGATTTCTACCTACTGTCCCCAGGAGCAGTAACACTTCCACAGTGAGTGTGTTATGGCTTAGGAGAAGGAGCACAGGACATGTAATCAAAAGTGACAAAACCACTCCTGTGACTAAGCACCCTCCTGTCATAGCCAGAGGACCAGGGTCAGTCGGTTTAGACATCCCAGAACCACGATGTCAGAGTCCCAGGACACTCTCCCAGTTGATGCTGGAATGTGATTTTGAGTTAAAGGAAACACAAGTGATTAAAGAACAGAAGTGTGTTAAATGAATGCAATGCATTATCCAGATATCAGGGAAATCATGGCAGGAGGGTGTACATGTGAAAGACCTCAAAGGGACATCTTGGCAGAGCCAGTAACATCTATGTCATTCGTTACAACTCTGTTACTAAAGCCTTTCAGTAACAGAGACTCCACAGCCCACATGCTGTCTAACCCACCACAGGCCTGTTAGAGTCACTTCTAAGCTTTGACCCAAAACTCTCCTAAGGACATTTCAGTTTACAAAGTAAATTTACAAAACAGAGAAACTGTGAAACCACACACTACAAGCTGCAGAAGTCCATCACATTTCAGTGAAATGTGACAACTTAGAACAAAATTAAGCTAAGAATATGCCAAAGGAATAGAAACCAAAAATGTCAGCCTTGACTTCTCACTGAAACATAATACAGCCTTGATACCTGAAAAGGCTTAAAAATATATTCCTGCCTAAAAACAAACAAAAGAGCATCAGGCTTAAAGTTTTTTGAAGTTCAGATTCTTTTCTACCTACAGCTCACGTGAAGAGCAAGGTCTGTTTTCTAATCCAAATGCTTTGTAGTGAAAGCAATTGTTTCATTGACCAAGATTAAGGATGAAAAGTGGCTGGTCCTGGTCATCAACTGATGTAGGGTGCAAAGCAGCTTTTTCTACCTAAACTAGTCAAGGAACCTATCCCTAAAGGATTCTGGACATGGGGCCATGTTTTTACAGTGAGTTTACCACTGCTGCACCTGGAATATATTGGGATATGCTGTTTGGTGACAACAGGAGGAACACAGTTGTGTTCAGAGGCTGAAAGCAAGTTGTGCCTCTGAATGACTCCAGTGTTCAGATCAGAATCACTGTTCACCTCTGTGGATCTGGAAAAACACTTCTCCAAGGTACCACAGCACAGAAAGTCATGGCTTTGCATACTGCGGCTCCTAACTGCATGTCTCACACTAGAACTTGCATAAAAATACACACCCACCTGTACACACATAAAAGACAGGCCCTGCTCTCAAAGCACTTGTAATCTAAATCAACAAAACAAACACTACTTTTTACACTAACTGCCACGTATCTCCACACTAAGTGGGACAAACTGTGTTTTAGAGGAGTATCCTATACAGGCTCCCTGCCCACACTGTAGAGAGCATCCCTCTGGCCAAAGCACGGCTGCAGGGGCAAGGTGAGAGGAGAAGCCAGGAAAGCCAGCGGGAAGAGCAACCTGCCTCACTACTCAGCCTCCCGCACCCGGATTGGAAAGCTGAGGTGGTATTGGAAAGCAAGAGGGGAAGGCAAACACTTGTCTGCAGCAGTGGAAGAAACTAAGGGGGTATGCAGTAGCTGAACACATGCCAAAGGGCTGTTGGGTCAATCTTTTTAGATGATTTCTAGAACAGAGGCTTTTCATACAAGTTATGAATAAAGGTAAATCAAATTTTCTTCTCTGTGTATCTTTGTCCTACCATTCACTTGGGTAGCAGTTTAAATCCAAAGAAACAATTATGCTCTGTATGAGGTGCGGAGGAAATATGGGGACTGCCAAATTTCAGCATTCAAGCCAATGTTGGCAACAGCACCAAGAGCCTTGGGTGGAGGAAAGACACGATTCACATGCACTGGGCTATGCTTTTCCTGATTCAGCAAGAAGACAGAGAAGATGAAAGGCAGCAGGGGCTATGGAACAAGTTGAAATCCCTTTGGATACATCACACTAATATGATCACGAAGGCAATGTGTGGTCGGTCAAAGTATAACTACTCGTCAGGAGGGTGGCTGGCCCCCAGAGGTTTCCTGATCCTTTTATCCAAAGACTGCAAACTACTCCTAGTACTCTCTTCTACCAATGTGATGTTTCAGAAGCAAGTGGGCAGCCAGCTAGCTCCAGAGAATAACTGGGAAGGCCACAGACCACACAGCATCCTCCACAGGCAGAGAAATTCTCCTCAGTAGCACTATGCACATAACAGGGCCATTGCTCACAGACAACTTTGAGGAGTAGCTCATATTGCCAAGGTGACTCTCATTGGTGTCCCTGTGCCCTACCTACACAACACATTTCTGAGCCCACAATGCTGCCCTGGACTGGAGGAGAAACAGTCCCTTCACCTCTGACACATGCTGAGCTACAGCTCTGTCCTGACCCCACTCCTTAACTGGGTTCTATGGACCAAGCACAATGCTCACACAAGTCCACCTCTGAAGGCTCCCACTCTCCAGCCCCAGCCTCACTCCTAAACCTCTTCCTCCCATGCAGCACAGAACAGAGGGGTCCAAAACCCCAGCCCAGAGCAGAGAGCAGTCAAGTCACTTTGTTTTCCCTTTTCAGCCAACAAAGACTCCTGTATGAGAACATACTCACCAGCATGAAGGAGGGTTGCACAAACAAGTCCCACAGGAGAGCAACACAGTAAGCAAGGTGTTGCAATATACAGGTTTTCATGAAAAAACAAACCAGAAAAGCACCCAAGTGGCAGACCTTCTTGCCTCTGTTGAGAGTTCTAACCCAGAGAGATGGCAACCAGAGAGATGGCAACCAGAGAGATGGCAACCAGAGAGATGGCAACCA